>JAOTOM010001108.1:0-58264 GCA_034440615.1 Ashinkailepas kermadecensis
ATCCACAGCGCAGAGCAGGAGGGCCCCAAGACGTGAGAGGAGGCCCCTAATTTGAAAAAGAAGGCCTGTAGAAGAGAAATGAGGCACCTGCCGGACTCGAGAAGGAGTAGGTCTCCAGGACCAAATGAGGTCCCGAAGACCGGAAAGAGTTCCCAGGAAATGAGGGGAGGCCCTTAAGATGGGAGTGATAGCAGGTATGGAAGGAGGTGAGGTTTCCAAAATTGAAGATCCCTCAAGACGGGTAAGGCTTTGCCAGGATAAAGGAGGAGGCACACGAGGCGTGGCAAGAGGCCCCTAATTTGGCAGAAAATGCCCCTCGAAGATGAGAGGAAGCCCCATGCCATGTTAAAGGGGCCCCAGAATGCAAGAGGAGGCCCCCCAAGACGGGGAGAGGAGGACCATTGAATATGGAGGAGGGTAGGCACACAAGGAGACATCGAAAACCGGTAAAAGGCTCTAGGAAATGAGACGACGCGACAGTAGGCCTATAATTTGCAAGAAGAACCCCCTGAGAAATAGTAAGAGTCGAGTCTGGGTATTTTAAAATCACGATATGGGCCCCAAAAGATCCGGCCGGGGTCCCCGCATATTACGCTGAGCCTCGGGTACCAAAAATTCACGCCCGGACCACGAAAATCATGCCAGTGGCACGACAGGTCGTACCGTGCCCCAACAGTCTCATTGGGACCAAGACAAAAGAAGCCGGAGCAACGAAGAACAATCCGGACATGGATAATCACTCTGGGGACCGAACAATGACGCCAAAAGCCTCCAAAACGCATTGGACCCCCAAAAAGTGTCGAGGCCGCTATAGCTGGCGCTAGGGATCCAATAAATTGACGTCGGGGCCCGAAAGATCACATTGGACCCAAAAAAGTCGCGTCACAGCCCTTGAAAATCACACTGGAGGCCCAGAAGGTCGCGCCGAGGCCCCAAAAGTTGCAGCTGCCCCCCCAAATCAATTTTAACCGGAATGTCACTCTGGGACAAAAAAAAAACTCCTTCAGTGGCCGCAGTGCTATATCAAAGGGGCAAATGCCCCCTCCATCCTGAGAGGGATAAGCTCCCAAGAATCGTGTCGGGGCCTCAAAAATCGCGCTGGGGCCACCAAAATTCGCGTCGGTCCACCAGAATTCGCGTATGGGTGGGTCTCCAAATAAATACGGCGAGCCCCGGAAAACTCGCTCCGAGGCCCGAAAAATTGCGACAGGAACCGCCAAAATCGCGTTGGGGCCACAGCTAAATAGAACGCATCGCACAAACTCGAACCGGGCCCCCCAAATATCGCGCTTGGGACCCACAATTCCCATCGGTAGTCCCGTCGAAGCTCTAAAAAATTGCCGTCTAGGGCCACACGTAAGCACAGTGTGACCACAAACACACACAAATCAAGCTGGAGCACTCCAAAATAAGGATTGATTCCAACAACTAAATGCTCAGGTAAAAAAAAATGGCTCTGGAGCACCGAACATATTATCAGATGCCTTCACAAAAAGCGTACGGCACCGAAAAACAAACCGAATCTCGAACATTCGAGGTGGGATACAAAAACATGGCGCCAAGGGCTCGAGAAATCCGGCCGGGATTCGGACTTTTAAGAAAATCAGAATAGTTTCACAAAATCGTATTGAGCCCAGAAAACTGGGGTTGGATCTCCGGAACCACGCGCCTGGGTGCGATAAGCCACTCTGGGACCTAAAAACATCGTACCGAAGCCCCAAAATCGTACTTGGGCCCCACAAGTGTGCGTCAGAAGCCCAAAATAAACACATCGGGACCCTAAGAGCACAACGGGGGCCGAAAATACAACTGACCCTCCAAAGCGCACAGTCTCACAAAAAGCGACCGGGCCTTAACACATGCGTTGCAGCCATAAATATACATACCGGGAGGTCTAAAAAATACACCGGAAGCTCTCAAGGCACACAGGGGTCATGATAACGCACAATAGCCTGAAAAGGTGGTTGGGGCCGCAAAAGGCAACATGGTTCCAAAACAAACAAAAAGACCGGGTGCTAAATAAACACATCGGGATCTTCGAAAACGCCCTGACACGTCAAAAAAAATCCTCGGTGCACAAAAATTCAGCAAACCCTAAAACGAGCATGGGGTTCGAAAATGCTTTAGGCCCCTAACAAAAATGGCTTGGAGCCATAATACACAATCATAGACCAAGAAAGACGCAACGGGTCCAAAAAAGAACGCCGTGGCTTGGCCTCGGTTCGGTATCAAATCTGGGAGGATAGCAGCAAAGATATGAAGTACATCAAAGCTCAGCGGAAACCGCATTTCATAGCTACCAGAAAATGTGGGAAGTAGGAAACTAATGATCGAATTTAATCAATCGACTTTTCGAAGCGAACGCCCATGCAAATCATTCCATCACGCCAAATATGGCGCAAGTGTATCATGTGGCAGCAATTAGCAAAACGCAGAAGGCCTAGCAGAAACCATAGCATCGCACGAAGTGTGGCGAATGCACCGAATACGAAAAATGGGTGTGCACGTGCACTGACGTTGCCGTCGTGGCGACCTGGTGCTATGAACTGGAATGCCTGAAATTGTAAAATTTTGTATTTTAAAGTGGTGGGTAATACATTTTACTTTGAAGTTATGGGCCTAATACATCTTCTAAACCCTGCTCGTTTTAGGGCTTTGTTGTGGTTTTTTTTGTGCACCGACAATTTTTTACGGGCGTGGCGTTTTCGAAGATCCCGATGTGTTTATTTAGCTCCCGGTCGTTTTGTACGTTTCGGAACCATGTTGCCTTTTGTGGCCCCAGCCTCTTTTCCAGGCCCTTGTGCGTTCTCATGGCCCCTGTGCGCCTTGCGAGCTTGCAGTGTATTTTTCTTAGAGCTCCCGGTATGTTTATTTAGGGCTGCAACGCATGTTTTAGGACCCTATCGCTTTTTGGGAGACTCTGCGCGCTTTGGAGGGTTAGTTGTACTTTCTGGCACCGTTGTACTCTTAGGGTCCCGCTGTGTATATTTGGGGCTTCTGACGCACATTTGTGGGGCCCCAGTATGATTTTGGGGCTTCGGTATGAGTTTTTATGGGTCCCAGCGCGACTTATTGCGCCCAGGCGCGTGGTTCCGGAGACCCAACGCCAGCTTTCTGGGCTCAACGCGATATTTATGGATCTTTTCTGTTTTTGTTTTTAAAAGTCCGAATCCCGGCCTGATTTTTCGAACCTCTGACGCCATGTTTTGCATCCCACCTCGATTTTTCGAGATCCGGTCTGCTTTTCGGTCTCATACGCAATTTTTGAAGGCATCTGGAAAAAAAATGTTCGATGCAACAGAGCCATTTTCCTGACCCGGACATTTATTTGTTGTAATCTCTCCTTTTTGGAGGGTTCCAGCTTGATTTTTTGGGATACCGATCCGGGTTTGTGGTATAGGTGTAATTTCAGCAGTGTGAGGTAACTTAAAAGGGATACCAAAAGAAAACCTTAGAAATGGGTGGTGGAGTTAGGGTTGAAATCCGACCAATCAGAAACCATAGTGGTAGATTAGGCCCCTCCACAGGACAATTTAGTTGATGACTAATTATATTATTTCGAAATGTACCCTTTGACAAAATAGCGGTCGAAATCCAAGGCCTTTTTAATGGGCGTAGGTGCCCCCCCTGCAAATCCGTTTGCCCCATCCTGCTTGACGCAAATATAGGTACTCCACTGGTCCCTCAATAATTTTCCGAAACATACGCCCATGGGGAAAAGCCAACATTGAGGGAACAAATTACCCGTCATAAGCATACAATACAACACCCGTGCCCCATATGAAATGGGATGAATGATGTTTTTAAATGCATTTTCTTCCAACCAACTTCTTTTCTGTTATTACAGCCTGCATGATTAGAGCTTCCCAGCTTCCATACCTTCTCAACGTCATTTACAAAACGGTACAGCACAGCGAAAACGATGGGCGTGACGGCGTGGAATTTGAAGGCTTGGATTATGTATGTACTGACATTGTTGCATTGTTGCATTGTCATTTATGCATTGGTGTTCAATGCTTGTTCTTGCCGTGAATTTATTCGCTGAGGATATATCTTAGCTCGTGTGACAGTTGCCTTGCAGCCAGCACCAAATGTTATAAAAATAAACAAATTCCTAAGATGACGCTAAAAAAACAATGCAATCCACTTCTCGTTGTCACCTTTACGAAATTGTCGTCCTTGGACTGAGAAATGGTCGTTCAAGCTTTGCTTATGACATCAAGCTGGTGAGAATAAATAACAGTAGTGATGAATATAGCTATATTCAGTTAGACTTGGAGGACTTAAAAGTGGGTTGATCAATGGCAGATCCCTAGTATAAAAATCCTACAGGATTGTCCTGCACAATTGTGCAGGACAGCGTCTTGAGGGATCCTGCAGGATTCTGTGTGAGATATTGATACAAGGATACTACAGGATCCTGCAGGATCCTACCCATAAATCCTGCAGGATCCTTTACATAGATCCTGTCGGATTCAGAACTGTCCTGCATGATCCTTCACATAAATCATGTAGCATCATTCACATGAATCCTGCAGGATCCTTCACATAAATCCTGCAGGATCCTTCACATAAATCCTGCAGGATTCTTCACATAAATCCTGTAGGATCTAGGGCTGTCCTGCAGGATTATGCGCATAAATCCTGCAGAATCCTTCACATAAATCCTGCAGAATCCTTCACATAAATCCTGTCATCCAGGACTATCCTGCATGATCCTACACATAAATCCTGCCGAATCCACTGTAGCGCCCAGGTGCGTGGACAGGCGTAGGATCTGGGAAAGCCACCAGGGAGAAAAGGTACTATGGTGATGACAGGTAATGGATGAGAGGTATCGTGGTAGTGTTCAGGTAATGAAAGAAAGGTAATGCTGGTTAGTCTTAAGCCAGAGAGGTCCTGTCGCCAATTGACACCCATGAAGTGTGCTATCTAAGCGTGGTCGACCTCCAGAGAGGTGATCCCAGAGACACAAGATGGGACATTTGTATGCCGGCACAATAGGTAACCGAACAGTTGAAGCCTGAAACCTAGTTATTACATTGAAGAACGAAGATATCGAAAAGTACATGCATTTGTGAAAGCGTACAGGTCAGTCAATTGAGTGAAGTAGACAGCTATTATGGCAGATGGCTATTGGACACAGGGCATTAGATATAAGCAGATAAACAAGCTATAATTGACATGGTTAAGCACGATTAATGACACTGTCATCTTACATCAAAGGGTGAACCTTAAGTACACCACATCGTCTAATAGATGGCAGCACTCATGCACAGCAGTCAACCGCCAAGCATGCTGGTGCTCTCACTCGCGCTCCGCTACACCACAACTGTCCTGCAGGATCCATCACATACACCTTGTAGGATCCAGGGCAGTCCTGGAGGATCATGCGCATAAATCCTGTAGAATCTTTCACATAAATCCTGTCAGATCTAGAGCTGTCCTGCATGATCCTGCACATAAATCCTACAGGATCCTTCACATAAATCCTGTCGCATCCAGGGCTGTCCTGCAGGATTCTTTACATCAATCCTGTTGGATCCATGACCGTCCTGCAGGATCCTGCATAAAAATTGAATGGGAGCCTACCGGATCTTGTGGTGTACTGCATATAAATCCTACAGGGTCCTGCACGTAAATCCTACACGTTCCTGAACATAAATCCTACAGCACGTAAGTTTTGCTGGATCCTGCATGTGAATCACACTTCATCCTGTACCTGAATGGTACATGACCCTTCATGGTTATGTGAAGGATCTTGCATGAATATTGTCAGAATTCCGTACAATAAACCACATGATCATGTACAGCACTCGAACCTTCTCGGAGGGGTACCTCTTCCCGGCCGAAGGGGCGCCAGTTTCCAAAGGGCAGGAGCACATGCTCCCAGTTCCCCTCCCAAGATATGTTACTGAAAATTGCATCACATCAAACCTTTAAGGCGGACCTGAATAGTTATCTGTAAAATCCTGCAGGACAGTCATGCATGCCATTGGAATCCTGCAGGACAGTCATGCATGACATTACAATCCTGTAGGACAGCTTTCTATATTTCTCAAATCCTGCAGGGTTGTCCTGCAGGATCGCATGTCTGTGCAGGAGTGTCTGCGGAAATGTGCAGGATCCTGTAGGATCGTGGGGATTTTCTGAGAATCCTGTAGGACTTTTTCACTAGGGATATCTGTAAGATATGCTTAGCACCAGCCCCGCCAGCTCGCTGCAATCTAGAGGCCAGCGGGAAGATTCGAGAAAGCATTGAGACGATGGTTTGTTTTGGCACTTATGTATTTATCCAAATATTACTTATTTATACCCTGGTGTGGTCCAGTTTTCAGCGAAAATGATTAGTGCTATTGCGTTTTGAGTAAATGATGCACCATGCCAAGAACAAACAAAAAAACAATATGAAATCATGTTCCCCATCCTCGAACCACAATATAAGAGCCTAAAAACAATATGAGACCCTAACACAATGGAGGCCCCCTTTCGGGGAACAGGAGGCCCCCTTTCGACCTTGCCCCCCCCTGGAAGAATTTCGTGGCGACGCCACTGCATAGGTGATAAGGGCGTGACATTCCAACCAATATCGGCACCTCCGCTGGTAGCCTAAGTATAATGTTGGCGCCTTTTCCTGGCCGGAGGGGTACCAACTTTCTCATGGGAGGCACATTCCCCCCAGTGCCCCCACGCTTATTTACGCCACTGCACCGAGTGGGCAGGAATTATGTTGCAACAGTTATCTCTTACTTGCTCCTACCCCTCATTTCCAGCCGTGATCTTCAGTTGGCCTGTCTCATCATACTGCTACTACCCGTGGCACCGCGCGATTCCTGCGGCGCTCGACATCAATCCGGTCAACGTGGGTCCAAGCAAACAGTCCTATTGTTAGGGGGAAATAAGGCTCATATTCGTGGACAAGATTCTTCAAGCTTTCAAATGAACCAGATTTTGTCCCATTTTGATGGTATTTAAGATCGGAAATCTCGTGTTGAAAACACGGAAGTTTGGCTGGAGCGCCTACGGGACTGAGCAATTGTCCAGCCCATGTGACGTCACCGGTTGCCAAACGATATTGGAGGGCCCCGGTCCGGCACGCCTGAAAGAAGTCACTCTCCCAGTTGGAAGTGTTCCTACCTGTACCTGTAGTTTTCCAACCAACTGTACCTGTAGTTGGAAGGTATATATCGCCTTCGTTCCTACGGTCTGCTGGGGCGCTTGTAAGACAATTTGTTTCAACCATTATTTCATTATCCTTGATGGTGTAATCTCCTTGCACCATGCACTATCCATGAACACTGAACTTATTTTCGATCCAATGGTATTTTGAAGGCTTATTTGATATAGGTACATACCCATAGGTACATGAAATAAGCCTGTCTTGTCTTTTGTTAGGGCTGTGGGCAGCCCTATCCAAAGACAAGACTGCAATGTAGGGTAATATTGATTAAATCTTCTCCATGTGCACTGTCTGTGGATCTGTGCAAATTAGTGCACACCATCCAAATGCACTGGGCACCAATAAAATGCTATGCATGATTATTCTACAAAGTTTGAAACATCTTCATCATAAGTCTAACCATAATAGAAGTACAAACAGATTATTTCTACTCTAAGTTTCTCCAGACATTTCAGCTCTCATTTTACCAAGTTGCTTCAAATTGCTCTACTCTTGGTAGTAGGGCAGGAACAGGTCATATACATAGATCAAGTATGCATCATCCATGGCTAATTATCCCCATGAACAATTATAAAATGCCCAAGCTACCAAGTGTGTGACACCAGGACCACCAAATTTCTTCCATTGCTTGACTGAAGCCAACTGGGGCACCACCAAGCACAAGTAGCATAAAGCATGGGTAGCATGAAGCACAGGAACATGGATTCAGAGTAACATATATGAGTAGAGGAGAGAGCATTGATTATTGGAGTAATAAAAAAAACTAGCTCAGGTTAATCTAGGAGTGATTCAATATAACATAGAAACAAGTTCCTTTGGTAGCTTGGACAACGTGATTCGGAAGATGCGATCATTCGTTTTCTCCGTAAATGCTTACGTCTCGGTTAATCTTAGCGATAATATCTATAAAGCGCCATATATGCCACACTGCTGTTTGTTGCATAATTTATCCATCCCTCACCTGGCACTTCTCAGACGTGATTAAAGGGACATTCAACACTTCATGCAGTTGATTCAACACTTTCACGTCGAAAATGCTTCATTTCCGCCTCTTTGCCACATAGATGACACCACCACTATTTCACCACAACGCCAAAAAAAACTAAGCAGAGCACGGCTTGCAGCCGTGATGTACGGATGACGTCACGATAAATATTACGCTTGTTTTTAAATGATAATATACGAGTTTATATTGGTTTAGATAAGAGTAGATTGTATTACGTTAGGTTAGGTTGGGTTAGGTTTTCCTATTTAATTATTAATTATCATACTGCTTGTTGGAAGTCGTGAGGAAAGACGACGAGACCGAGCAGAAGCCGACTCTTTTAAATATCACTTAGCGGTCCGTCACGATAAACATTACGCTTGTGTTTTTAAATTAAAATATATGAGTTTATATTAGTTTAGATAAGAATAGATTGTATTATGTTAGGTTAGGTTAGGTTAGGTTAGATTTTCCTATTTAATTATGAATTATCATACTATTTGTTGGGAAGTCATGAGGATAGACGAGGGCTTTCTTTACATTTCGGCCGACACATACTGCCAAGGTTAGTGAATTGTAAAGAGGTGTACAGTGACGTCACAGGAGTCAGGGAAGTGACGTCACAGGAGTTGGGTGTCGATGTGCTAGGTTAGGTTAGCTTAGGTTAGGCTGGGTTGGGTTATGTTAGGATTGGGAGTTCTTCCTGAGCAGACAACTCCGGAGTTCTTCCTGCCGGAGTTGTCTGCTCTAAGTGTTCCAAGGCCTGCAGGTTGCAGGAGAGTAGGCATCGGTGGGAGTGCACCGAGACGTTTCGTGTAGCCAGAAGGAAGGAGAAGAGGTGTGGGTTCGTCACAAGCGACTACAAGGGAACTTTTCTCGACGGAACCCGCCTGGAACCGTGGCAAGTTGTGTTTTATTAATCTGTGGTTAGATAAAGCCAGGACCATCTCATTAAGGTATGTGAACGTTTGTAGCGTTAGCCAATCGAAGCCTCAGTCCCATGCCTATGACGTCATCATACCGTACCAACGTGACTATGACGTCATCGTTCAAATTGAAAAGTAAGCATTTACGGAGAAAACGAGTGATCGCATCTTCCGAATCACGTTCATAAACATGGTATTCCGAGAAAAAAATCCTAAAATTCCTAAAACACTGTTTAAGAAAAAATTACCATAAATTCATACTGGTAGTTTATAGGCTGGTTGGGTAATTGGTGCTGGCTGTGTTGCCATAAACTTCTGGTCAGGCCACAGGTTGCATGCTGCACACATCTCAGGTTGTACACCTGGGGTTCACCCATCTCTAGTGGAGATTTCAAGAAAATGCCTTGGAGCAAAAAATGTGCATGCTCAGAAAGTGCATCAGAATAGCATGTGCATTGTAGGGAGACATTTTTGGAAGACAGGTCTTCTCATGAGGTACCTACTTACCTAGGTTTACCCTGTACCTAGGTGCCTACCTACACATTGTTAAAGGGGTATCAATATGGCAATCTGATGCAATTATCAGTGGTCTCTGAACAATATCTGAAATATGTAGCCTTAGGATGTTTGCTTTTTTTTAGGGTTCTTTGGATGTATAACAATACTTTATGCACATTTTCAGATCAAAGCAGTAGAGATATTGTGATATGAGTGGGCTTGGGCCAGAGTTGGAGTTGTGCTGTGTAACCTTGGATGTTGATGGATTTTTTTTTTTAAGGAATTGAATATGGACAGCAAACTATTCTTCAAAGTTGTGACATCAGAATATCAGCTTGCACTATCAGGATATTCCTATAACTTTGGGGACAATTACACACATCCATAGAGGTACATCATCCATGGAGATGCAAACATGTTCTAACATAATGGTCACAATGAAGACTTTCAGGAAGGAGGAGGTGCATAAAGCTGAATTGTTTTTGGTCATTTCAGTGCTGTTCAATCTATTTTCAGAGCCAGATAGTTCAGTTTGAAAACAGTGATTTATTATCCATCTTGGAGTGTTCTATATTTTGGAAACTACTTGTATAATTAGCTCTACTATGTAAAGATGCGAACTTGTGTGTTGTCATGAGGTGTGTACAGCATGTGATGGCATTGGGGAACATCTATTTTGATTGCTGTCTGAGCTGTCTTAGCTCTTAGCTCTGCAAACTTAAGCTGTCTAATTATTTTAAAACATTGCAGCCATGTTATTTATATGAGTATGGAAGGTAAAACCCAAGTGAGCTCAGCACCTGAGCAAGGAAGTACATCATTTGCACCTTTCTGAAGAAGAAAAAAACATTTATTTGGCACAGTAGTTTTCTTCAACAGCCAAGGCTTTCCCAGATTCGTAAGAATTTCATCACTGAAGTCTTGCCATGTTAGTGCTGCCAGTTAGTAGATGCTGGTTGTCCCTGCTGAAGGCTAAGATGAAGGGTTTGATGCCATCCACATTTTCAAAATTGAGTAACCTGACAAGTCACAGTTCCCATTATGGTAAGTAATGACCAATTTATGGAGAAGATTTACAAACAAATACTATCTTCCCACCTGAAGTACCATAGGAAGAAAAACACAATTACATTGCCACAGAGAGGTCCCAGGTCTCCAGTCTGCTACCTTTGATGGTCCAGAGATTATTTGATGTCCCAACATGTCTGACTGACAATTTTCCAGGTACCAGAAACTTCATGAGCCTGTGGATTGCATGGTCATACAGCAGGAGTGGATCCAGGAATTATACTTGGGAACTTTGTTTCTGGAGGGGCGTCATTTCTTCGGAGGGGCGCCTCTGGCTGGAAAAAAAATTGAGGATACACTCGAGCACACTGAAGGGTCGACTTTTCCTTCCAAGTGGAGCCTGTCGCTTGAAAATTTTAGGGATGCACTTGAACACACTGAGTGGATGTCTCTCTCAGGAACGTCTTTGGCTGAAAAATGCGAGGGGGTGCGCCCGAGTCTTCCCGGCGGCGCGCCTTTTCCCGTTCGGAGGGGCGCCAGTTTCCATGAGGGCACATTCCCCCAGTGCCCCATCCCCTGTATCCATCCCTCCCATGCAGTGCCCAGGCTCTCCTTTGTGGCAGTGCTACATCTCAACTTTCCATTAAAGCCCGGTGTGCACCACTGCAGTTCACCGGTTTCCGGCTACCGCACGGGCCGGTCAGGACGCCTCAGGCTACAGGCTACGGAATCCGGCTGGTGGCGGGCAGTGGTTAACTGTGGATATGTACACCGTGGGTTTGGCGGGCATGTTTCTGGCGGCCTAAGCAAGCAACCACTTACACGGCCGGCCTTCCCAGAAAGTTGAGCGGTGGTGAACTTCTGGGTCATTCCTGTCTCTGGTGGCTGGTTAGTTGGTTTAGAATAGCGAACGTCTGCCAGTTGGTGGAGTTAGCAGTCGAAGAGTTTTGAGCATGTTTTGCAAACAATTAGCAGATAATCAAACTGTAATATTCTGCATTGCATTGTACTTTGTTACCAAATCTAGCAGATGTTGAACTTTCCAATAAGTTCAAAAATGTAAAGGTCCCTTCACTCTCAGCTGCACTGTGGTAATGCACAGTGGGCTTTAGCTACAGGTGACTGCTTGGGCTATCGGGGTACTTAAATAAATAGTCTAATAAAGGAAGTATGTCATGCATCTTGCACCAGATTGACATTAGAGTTGCCCACCTGCCAGCACACAGTGTCGACAGTCTGCCAGTGTTGGTTGGCTGCTGAGTTATTGACGTTGTCTCTCCGACAGCCCCCCGGCGCCGACCACAGCTCGCGCCATGTCCGCCGCAGCTCGCGCCATGTCTGCCGCAGCTCGCGCCATGTCCGCCGTGCGCGACGTCATCGCCTCCATCACCGTCGAGCCGGTGCTGTTCCTCTTCATGCTGGGCTCGTTCATGCAGTACACCGCGTTCCAGTCGCTCGTCTATGCCAAGGTATGCCGATGGAGTTGGGGCGTGCCAAAAGCTGATCCATCCACAAAGTGAATGTTTGCCCCTAACATGCAGGGACGCAGGGTATGCAGGGAGCGCGTAGCATCACGCTATGACAGTATGTTCCAGTTGGATTTATCAACAAGTAAGAGTTGGACAGAAACTTTTTTTTATTCCATTTCCCTAGACCCTGACGTATTTTAATAAAAGGCTGCTAATCTTTTGATCCAAGCTGATCTAAAAAGTTTCGCTCATTCAGAGGACCATAAGAAAACCCTGGGTGCATCTCTGACTTTATGCTAGTCATTTGCCACAGCTGGGGGTGGGAGTGCAAACGATTACGTGTGGCATATACCACGCATTGTCGTTTGGGTATCCCAAACAGTTCGTCAAAATGGGTGTCGTTGAATAGTGGGATAATGAGATATCCCATTATTTTGATGTGACATGTCAGCTGTGTACTGGACGTTATCTTTGATGTAATTGTAATATAATAGTTTTCCAACTATTTATTTTATTCTTCGCTTGTCATCAACAGGAATACCCAGAACTTAAAATAACATTTCTTTGGGCGCTAATGAAGGAAAGAGGAACGTCACACCAGAACCCAGTCCATGTAATCTGTATTGACCAGTACCAGGCACCTACTAGAAAACCCATTTGGACGAGTGAAGGCAAATAAATAGCGCAGTGCGGTTAAAACTCTGCATATATTGGTCATAGGGACATTGCCTTGAGTGTTTTTTTTTTACCACCACATGCTTCAAGCATGTACGAAGAGCTAAGTCTTTTCAGATGCAATGCATTCACCAAATTGCATTACTCAGGGCAGAAATAATATGGTCATCCGTCACTGGGAGTGAACTCCAGACCCCGGAAGAAAGATCGAGCACGTTACGTCTCCGCCACATGGGACGGATGGAAAGATCGAGCACGTTACGTCTCCGCCACCTGGGACGGATGGAAATATCGAGCACGTTACGTCTCCACCACCTGGGACGGATGGAAAGATCGAGCATGTTACGTCCCCACCACCTGGGACGGATGGAAAGATCGAGCACGTTACGTCTCCACCACCTGGGACGAATGGAAAGTCGCCGCTGCAGCGCGAGGCTAATGATGAGCTGCCTGCACGCTAGAATGCCACCGCAATCCCTTCTCTTTTGGCAAAGGTTGAGAGTACGTCGGGATAAATATTGTGATGAAAATTGATAAAGATCAAACTAAGAAGAACGGATCTGGATCTGAGTGAGGAAATTAGAGCTTGAAATGTTGTATTACAGCGTCAAGCGCTGTCGAAATTTGCCGTGAACAGAAATCCCGCCGCCAGCCACTTTCTTTGAACAACTATTATGAGCACTTCATGAAAAATATATTGGCATAATGATTGGCAAAATGACAAATAAATTGCACATCTGACTCAGAGTGAAGAAATTGGAGCGTAAGGCTCTGCAACAAAGATATTATTATTTAAAATTGTGACGGTCGCTTTTTTAAATTGTGACGCGAGCTAGATCGCTCATGTGAACATTTGTACCCTCCACATGGGAGAAGTCATTCAGACTTCGTCCTCGCCCGTAGGTACAGCATATCAAAGTCATAAATAAAGTCATAAAGTATTAAGGCTTAATACGAGCCACAGGGGCCCATCTGGGTTAAGCCTGTCTAGAAAAGGTACTAGGAATGTACATACTCCCACCCCAATCAATCCCTTATCCCAAGTTCCTAGGAAGCTATATATCCCAGCCTATCTAGCACCACTCACTTACTACCGCATAACACCCTCAACAATCACAAGCTCCTCCCATCACACCCATCGTGCCACCATAGACAATCTCATCAGCATCACATCCCGAAAGAAGGTGCCGAATCCACTGCTAGGCACATCCCACACAAATTCATAAAGCGTTCAGACTTAATAAGATACTCACTTGCTATTGCATAATACACTCAACAATTACAAACTCCTCCCATCATACCCATTGTGCTACCATAGACAATCTCATCAGTATCACATCCCGAAGGAAGGTGCTGAATCCACTGCTAGGTACACCCTATATATAGTTATAAAGCGTTTAGACTTAATAAGAGACTCACTTGCTATTGCATAACACACTCAACAATTTCAAACTCCTCTCAACTCCCAATTCCTCCCTGTCGATCAACCCTCCCTGGAATACAGAAAAACAAGCCCCCTATTCTTATAATGATTGTCTATGCCGTTTTTAAAGATGTTCAGTGTGTTGCTACTGACAATGGTTCCTGGCAGCTGGTTCCAGTGTTCTACTACCCTGTTGGTGAAGAAAGACTGTCTTAACCTTGTCCTGCTGTGATTAACTTTAATTTTGAATTGATGACCTCTAATTGCATCATTTCTGTTAAATTCAAACATTTCCCTGAGATATCCCTGTTCCTGACCATGAACAAATTTAAAAACTTCGATGAGATCTCCTCTCAGCCTTCTATATCTAAGTGAAAACATATTCAATTTCTTCAATCTTTCCTCATATGCCAGGTTGTCTATACCATTAACCATTTTTGTTGCCCTCTTTTGTACTCTCTCTAAAAGCCAACAATCTTTCTCATAACTAGGGGACCAAGCTTGGACACAGTATTCCAAATGTGGCCTGACATATGCACAGTAAAGCTTCCTGATGACCTCCTCACTTTTGTATGACACATTCCTCTGTATTGCCCCAAGCATTCTTAGTGCCTTCTTCCTGGCTTTCTTTCAAGCCAGGAAGTCAAGTCTTTCTTTCAAGTCTTTCTACAGCAAAACCTGCTCATTGTGCCCTGTTATTGCCCTAAAGATCTTCAAATCATCCGCAAATTTCAAAACCTTACTGCTTAGGCCACATTCAGTGCTATTCACATATATAATGAACAATAGTGGCCCCAGAACCGACCCCTGGGGTACTCCACTAAGAACATTTTGCCATGATGAATTTGTACCATTTAGCATCACTCTCTGCTGTCCATCTGAAAGCCACAACTCTATCCATTTTAGGATGCTACCTGCAATACCATGGACCTGAAGCTGCATCATTAACCGTCTATGGGGTACCTTGTCAAAGGCCTTACTAAAGTCAAGATATGCTACATCAACCTGATTTCCCTGATCAAATTGTTCTGTAGCAAAATCCAACAAGTCCAAGAGATTTGTGAGACACGATCGCCCTTTTCTAAACCCATGTTGAGTATCTTGAATCAATCTGTTTCCTTCCAGAAAACTAACTATTCTATCCTTGATAATTGATTCGAGTACCTTGCAGACTAGAGATGTGAGGCTTACTGGTCTATAGTTTTCAACTTTCCCTCTTTCTCCTTTCTTGAAAATAGGAACTACATTTGCCCGTTTCCAATCTGTAGGAATTTCATTTTGTGAAACTGATCTACAAAATATTATACTAAGTGGAATTGCCACTTCCTTTTCAGCTTCCCGCAATACCCTAGCATAAATTCCATCAGGTCCTGCTGCCTTGTTTGGCTTTATTTTTCTGATATAATTGAAAACAATATCACTATCAATGAAATCAACATCGTGTATCTGATCACCTGTCATTGAACTGTGGTTCACGGTTGGCAGATTAGTCACATCCTCTACTGTAAACACTGATTTAAACTGCTTGCTCAGCTCCTCAACCATCTCACCATCCTCGCTCAATATAGTCCCATTTACTTCCAGTGGACCAATTGTGCTTGAAACTTTACTTAGCTTGTAGAAACTAAAGAACTTTTTACTGTCCCCATTACAGTTCCTAGCCAAATCCAATTATTTTGCTCTCTTTGCTGCTCTGATTTTCTGCTTCACAGCATCTCTAGATTTTTTATACGACCTTAGCTTTACGATATTTGAAGCTTCCTTAAATGGGCGCGAATGATCAATTCTGGTCGAAGCGCCCTAAAGCCCAAATAACTAACTAACTAAGCTTCCTTAAATACTCTAAATGCATCTTTCTTAGCCTTAATTGCTTTCATCACATTTGGTGTAAGCCATGCTGGCTTTCCTACCCTTCTTTTGCGCCTTTGCTTTTGGGGGACATGTCTAATCTGAATTTCCCTCAAGTAAGATTTGAACTTTTCCCACATTTCACAGGCATTTAAATCAAAGAATTCTTCTTCCCATTTTATGGCACTTAAAGCCTCTCTCATGCAGTCAAAGTCTGCCCTGTTAAAATTCGGAATATTTGCCAAATTATCCTTGATTGTCCCTGCTACCTGTGCCTTGAATCTTACTATGTTATGGTCACTTCTTCCCAGAGTTTCTCCTACAGTCAAATCTTGAACTAAATCACTTAAATCTGAGAAGACAAGGTCCAAGAATGAGCCCTGCCTGGTTGGTTTCGTTACAAACTGGTGTGAGAACAAGTCCTCTTCAAGGCATTTCCTAAACAGTTTACATGATGGGGAGCCAACACCAACATGTTCATATCCTTTTAGATTAAAGTCACGAAGAATAAGGCATTTCCTCTGAAAGTTTCTACTGATTTCCTCACAAATCACTTTATCGAGCCCAGTTGCTGAGAATGTGGCAAGGTTCCTGATCGATACAAATGATATGATAAGTGCATATGAACAACAAGCATATGATATTACCGCAATGTCTATTACGACCAGGATATGAACGCAGTTCTGGGATGTTTTCATCATGCCGCTAAATCGAATTATAGCACAAATTACACATGCGTATTTCCGGATCGATGTTATGTGACGCCTATTGTGGATCTTTCCACAATCTGCTTGTGGATCTGTGGTCAACTTGATGGAAGTCAATAGCTGAGGGTCGGCCTTTCAGGTCTGTCAAGTAGAGTTCAGCCAGTACGTCTGCGACAACTTGGACCTGCCGAAGCACAAGTCCCAGTTGGACGAGGTCCAAAGCCAAGCCTCCTACTGGATGCTCTACTCTAACGTTGCTTTGGCGTTGCCCTCCATGATCAGCGCCATCTATATCGGAACCTGGAGTGACCTATTTGGTCGCAAGATGCCACTGTTGCTGCCACCACTTGGTCAGATCCTGAGCGCCTTAATATTCATGGCATCGTCGGCCTACCCTCCTCTTCCCATTGGCTATATTGTACTAGCCAACGGCGTGGCAGGTTAGTGGCGAGAAAGTGTGTACCACTTGTGTGCAGGGTTGGCAGTTTTTATGTTTGTACCGTTTTCTGTTTGTTAGTTGACATATAGACACAGCGACATGTCTCGCCTAACTTACGTATGCTGGATGGATGCTCGTGTAGGATCCTGACGGCGATGTACTTGCATCTTTCCATAGCTGGTGCGTTGGGCAGCTCTCCTGTAAGACCCTGTCGGTGCTGAGCTTCCTCCCGCCCGCCGCAGGCCTGCTGGGCGGGTTTTCCAGCGAGATCCTGACTGCGATGTCGTATATATCGGCCGTGACGGCCGTCCACAAGCGCACGGTGCGTGTGGGCCTGCTGGAGTCGATGACGTTCGTCGGCGGCCTGTTCGGCCCGCTGCTCGGCTCGCTGGTGTTCGAGTACGCCGGCCGCACGTGGACCTTCTGCGCGCTGGTCGTGATCAACGCGACCATCGTGGTGTACGTGGTGCTGGCGGTGCGAGATGTGCCGCCACCGCGGCCGCCCCTGGCCACTACGTCCGTCTGTGGCTGGCTGGCACAGGTGAGAGAGACTGACCGGTGCCTTTGGGAAGCTAGCTGGTGGAGGTGAGAGGTTGACTGGTGCCTTTGGGAAGCTAGTTGACGCAGGTGAGGGAGACTGACTGGTGCCTTTGGGAAGCTAGCTGGTGGAGGTGAGAGGTTGACTGGTGCCTTTGGGAAGCTAGCTGGTGGAGGTGAGAGGTTGACTGATGCCTTTGGGAAGCTAGCTGGTGGAGGTGAGAGGTTGACTGGTGCCTTTGGGAAGCTAGCTGGTGGAGGTGAGAGGTTGACTGGTGCATTTGGGAAGCTAGTTGACGCAGGTGAGGGAGACTGACTGGTGCCTTTGAGAAACTGGCTGATGAAGGTAAGAGACTGACTGGTGCCTTTGGGAAGCTAGGTCTCCGAGGTGAGAGGTTGACTGGTACCTTTAGAAGCTAGTTGTTGGTGGTGAGCTGCTGACTGGTGCGTGTGGGAGGCCGGCTAGCGGGGGTGAGCGGTGACTGGCACAGGCGGGAGGCTATTTACTGACGGGGGTGAGCGGTGACTGGCACAGGCGGGAGGCTAGTTACTGACGGGGGTGAGCGGTGACTGGCACAGGCGGGAGGCTAGTTACTGATGGGGTGAGCGGTGACTGGCACAGGCGGGAGGCTAGTTACTGGCGGGGGTGAGCGGTGACTGGCACAGGCGGGAGCCTAGTTACTGACGGGGGTGAGCGGTGACTGGCACAGGCGGGAGGCTAGTTACTGACGGGGGTGAGCGGTGACTGGCACAGGCGGGAGGCTAGTTACTGACGGGGGTGAGCGGTGACTGGCACAGGCGGGAGGCTAGTTACTGACGGGGGTGAGCGGTGACTGGCACAGGCGGGAGGCTAGTTACTGACGGGGGTGAGTGGTGACTGGCAGAGGCGGGAGCCTAGTTACTGATGGGGTGAGCGGTGACTGGCACAGGCGGGAGGCTAGTTACTGACGGGGGTGAGCGGTGACTGGCACAGGCGGGAGGCTAGTTACTGACGGGGGTGAGCGGTGACTGGCACAGGCGGGAGGCTAGTTACTGACGGGGGTGAGCGGTGACTGGCACAGGCGGGAGGCTAGTTACTGACGGGGTGAGCGGTGACTGGCACAGGCGGGAGGCTAGTTACTGACGGGGGTGAGCGGTGACTGGCACAGGCGGGAGGCTAGTTACTGACGGGGGTGAGCGGTGACTGGCACAGGCGGGAGGCTAGTTACTGACGGGGGTGAGCGGTGACTGGCACAGGCGGGAGGCTAGTTACTGACGGGGGTGAGTGGTGACTGGCACAGGCGGGAGCCTAGTTACTGACGGGGGTGAGCGGTGACTGGCACAGGCGGGAGGCTAGTTACTGACGGGGGTGAGTGGTGACTGGCACAGGCGGGAGCCTAGTTACTGACTGGGGTGAGCGGTGACTGGCACAGGCGGGAGGCTAGTTACTGACGGGGGTGAGCGGTGACTGGCAAGGGGGGGGTGAGCGGTGACTGGCACAGACGGGAGGCTAGTTACTGACGGGGGTGAGCGGTGACTGGCACAGGCGGGAGGCTAGTTACTGACGGGGGTGAGCGGTGACTGGCACAGGCGGGAGGCTAGTTACTGACGGGGGTGAGCGGTGACTGGCACAGGCGGGAGGCTAGTTACTGACGGGGGTGAGCGGTGACTGGCACAGGCGGGAGGCTAGTTACTGACGGGGGTGAGCGGTGACTGGCACAGGCGGGAGGCTAGTTACTGACGGGGGTGAGCGGTGACTGGCACAGGCGGGAGGCTAGTTACTGACGGGGGTGAGCGGTGACTGGCACAGGCGGGAGGCTAGTTACTGACGGGGTGAGCGGTGACTGGCACAGGCGGGAGGCTAGTTACTGGCGGGGGTGAGCGGTGACTGGCACAAGGCGGGAGCCTAGTTACTGACGGGGGTGAGCGGTGACTGGCACAGGCGGGAGGCTAGTTACTGGCGGGGGTGAGTGGTGACTGGCAGAGGCGGGAGCCTAGTTACTGATGGGGTGAGCGGTGACTGGCACAGGCGGGAGGCTAGTTACTGACGGGGGTGAGTGGTGACTGGCAGAGGGGGGTGAGCGGTGACTGGCACAGACGGGAGGCTAGTTACTGACGGGGGGTGAGCGGTGACTGGCACAGGCGGGAGGCTAGTTACTGACGGGGGTGAGCGGTGACTGGCACAGGCGGGAGGCTAGTTACTGACGGGGGTGAGCGGTGACTGGCACAGGCGGGAGGCTAGTTACTGACGGGGGTGAGCGGTGACTGGCACAGGCGGGAGGCTAGTTACTGACGGGGGTGAGCGGTGACTGGCACAGGCGGGAGGCTAGTTACTGACGGGGGTGAGCGGTGACTGGCACAGGCGGGAGGCTAGTTACTGACGGGGGTGAGCGGTGACTGGCACAGGCGGGAGGCTAGTTACTGACGGGGGTGAGCGGTGACTGGCACAGGCGGGAGGCTAGTTACTGACGGGGGTGAGCGGTGACTGGCACAGGCGGGAGGCTAGTTACTGGCGGGGGTGAGTGGTGACTGGCAGAGGCGGGGGTGAGCGGTGACTGGCACAGGCGGGAGGCTGGTTACTGGCGGGGGTGAGTGGTGACTGGCAGAGGCGGGATGCTAGTTACTGGCGGGGGTGAGCGGTGATTAGCGACCACGGTTGGATTTGTACTTCGTAATCCTGGATTTGAAGAGGATAAGTTTAGGCTAATCGAATATGGAGAAGATGTTTTTCTTAAAATCTGTGTCATCAGTATTTTAGGTTGCACTTTCCAGTGAATCTTGAGCACTTTGGGAGGCAACAGTTCCCTGTCAAACAACATTATTCAATCTCCAAATGATAAAAATGAGAGTATACTTTTCTGGAGAGGGTAATGTTCTGGATGCAAAAATCCAGCAACAGCCTATTCTTTGCAATGTGGCTAGCGACAGGCAGCTGCGTTGCTCCAACACCTGGTGGTGATGCATTTCCTCTGAGTTATGTATGCACAAGTTAGGTTGTTTGGCTAAGTTGTCCTCCGGCTACCGTGCCGTCCTGATATGTTTGGCATGCGTTATAGTTTTGACTAGTGGATTGTACCACCTGGGCTGGGTGGCAAAGATACAATTCTTAGGCACTCAACCAGGTGTAAGTGCCTTACATTTGTATTTCAATTAATTTCATTTCATGAAGCAGGAGGCAGAAGTTATTACATTCTCACTACAAGGCTAACATGGCACTAGCCACGCTACAAGATATTAACATGGTTTGATATTTGTAAGGCGTTCTCTATGGCATGTGTTGCAGGTATCTAATCTGTTGTATTATACGTAAATAGACAATATATTCGACTCGCCCTAAAATACCAAACCATTAATGTGTACTTTCCAAGCAATGCTCCATCGATGCTCAGTCTAATGTGTGCTGGTGTACAGTGTGTGCACATGTTCCATAGATGGTCAGTCTGATGCATACAGTGTGTGCATATTTTGATATTTGTATGGGAACAATGCATACCAGGGAGCAAATATTTACATGTTTAGACAGATAAGACAGAAGTTCCGCTTCGTGTATATATTCCTAACTTCTGACTGGATCATGCTCACCTAGAATGGGCGCTAAATGACCAAACCTGGTCGATGCGCCCTAAAACTCAAATAACCAACCAACCAAACATGCAGGGGACGAGTGGTTTAGGGGTAAGATGCTCGTCTCACAATTGAAAGGTTGTGGGTTCGAGTCTCACATGTCGCTACTCTTCGCCCGCGACCAATCGGCGTGAGAGATTGGCGACGCTACATGACTCAACGGTCGACGTGTCGTAAAACCAATAACCAACCAGCCAACCAAACATGCCCACCTAGGGCTCCATGGTGTGTAGCATTTAGCCAATGCTAATTCTAGTCATTTTCAGTTTTGTGTAGTGCTGTTGTCCATTGTAAATATGTCAAATTATGTTCCTCATCTGTGTAAATTATGGAATTGTTCGTTTTTATGTGCATCCTTTGTAGCAAAAATTGAAGGTTTGTATGTATCTTGGATGCCCAACTCACAATAAATTTCGGCACACTGGTGCTGCGGGTGTTAAATCTGGGGTGTGCTGTGGATGTTCAGTCTGTGTACTGCAGGTGTTCAGTCTGGAATGTGCTGTAGATGTTCAGTTTGTGTGCTGCAGGTGTTCAGTATGGGGTGTGCTGTAGATATTCAGTCTGATGTGTGTTGCAGGTGTTCAGTCTGCGGTATTTCTTGGATGCGATACGCACCGCCCTCAAGTCACGGGCCGGCTCCCGGCGGGCGTACATTCTGGCTCTGCTTGCCGCTAGTCTGGTCATCATGCTCAACACCTCAGGTCAGACCAAGTTCTATATGTCTCACTACACCATGTCAGACAAAACGCTGTATCCGTCAAAACCTCAGGTTAGACCAAGCCCTGTATTTACTTCAGGTCAGAACGCGATCTGTATCCAATACCTCGGGTCAGAACAAACTCTTTGTATTCCCGAGTCTGACTACCCTTTGTATCCGTAATACCACCTCTTGAGCCACTGTTCTCTGTTTAATCTTGTAATAGTTTTAAAGCTGTTCTTATTTCCAAATATTATGTTTGCCAATGTGACGAACTGGTGCAATCCAGTGCTATTGGTGGGCGCTGCATGACCACTGCAGTCGATACGTCCTGAAAACTCCAATAACTAACTAGCTATCTAACCAGTGCTATTGGAAACGTTGCATATGCATTTATCATGGCTCTGATTGTATCCCTGCTGCGCAATTTTACGTGTGTGGTGTGCTGCTGGTCAGAGCATCAGTCTGTTCCGATTTTTCCACTTCAGGTACTCCCGAACGAATGAGTGCACTCCGTGTGTGACTGTCCCATGTCAGCCACCTGTAGCCGTCCCATGTCAGCCACATGTAGCCGTCCTGTGTCAGCCACCTGTAGCCGTCCTGTGTCAGCCACCTGTAGCCGTCCCATGTCAGCCACCTGTAGCCGTCCTGTGTCAGCCACCTGTAGCCGTCCCATGTCAGCCACCTGTAGCCGTTCTGTGTCAGCCACCTGTAGCCATCCCATGTCAGCCACCTGTAGCCGTCCCATGTCAGCCACCTGTAGCCATCCCATGTCAGCCACCTGTAGCTGTCCCATGTCAGCCACCTGTAGCCGTCCAATGTCAGCCACCTGTTGCCTCCCATGTCAGCCACCTGTAGCCATCCCATGTCAGCCACCTGTAGCTGTCCCATGTCAGCCACCTGTAGCCGTCCTGTGTCAGCCACCTATAGCCGTCCCATGTCAGCCACCTCTGGGCGCTGTATGACCAACGCAGTCGATGCGCCCGTAAGCCCAAATAACCAACAACCTCTCGCCATCCTGTGTCAGCCACCTGTAGCCGTCCTGTGTCAGCCACCTGTAGCCGTCCCATGTCAGCCACCTGTAGCCGTCCTGTGTCAGCCACCTGTAGCCATCCCATGTCAGCCACCTGTAGCCATCCCATGTCAGCCACCTGTAGCCATCCTGTGTCAGCCACCTGTAGCCATCCTGTGTCAGCCACCTGTAGCCATCCGGTGTCAGCCACCTATAGCCTACCATGTCAGCCACCTCCGGGCACTGTATGACCAACGCAGTCGACGCGCCCGTAAGCCCAAATAACCAACAACCTCTCGCCATCCTGTGTCAGTCACATGTAGCCTCCCGTGTTAGCCACCTGTTAGCTTCCCATGTCAGCCACCTGTAGCCGTCCTGTGTCAGCCACCTGTAGCCGTCCCATGCCAACCACCTGCAGCCGTCCTGTGTCAGCCACCTGTAGCCGTCCTGTGCCAGCCATCTGCAGCCGTCCTGTGTCAGCCACCTGTAGCCATCCTAGCCTGTAGCCATCCTGTGCCAGCCACCTGTAGCTGTCCTGTGCCAGCCACCTGCAGCCGTCCTGTGTCAGCCACCTGTAGCCGTCCCATGCCAACCACCTGCAGCCGTCCTGTGTCAGCCACCTGTAGCCGTCCTGTGCCAGCCATCTGCAGCCGTCCTGTGTCAGCCACCTGTAGCCATCCTGTGCCAGCCACCTGTAGCTGTCCTGTGCCAGCCACCTGTAGCCGTCCTGTGTCAGCCACCTGTAGCCATCCTGTGCCAGCCACCTGTAGCTGTCCTGTGCCAGCCACATGTGCTTGCCCCGTATTAGCCACGCGTTGACAGTGTTGGCCCGTGTCAGGCCAGAACGACGTGATGTATCTGTACGTGAAGGACGCGCCCCTCCAGCTCCCCGACCAGCTCTACAACTACTATTTTAGTGCGGAGCATGCCGTGGGGGCCGCGACGTTACTATGTGAGTTGTGCCGCGCTGGCCTGTCTGCCAGTGCGCGGTGTGTGTGTGTGGGTGTCCAGTCCAAGAGACGCCTGGGTGTCCAGTCCTTGGGTAGCGCCTGGGTGTCCTGTCCTTGAGTAACGCCTGGCTGTCCTGGCTGTCCTGTCTGTGGGTGTCGATTGGGAGTTGGTGAAGTCGACAGGGACAATATATAGCCTGGTGCGCATGAATAAAAAAACAAGGCTGGTGAAGCAAAAATTCAAGTCGGCTAGGATCTCTACTTGCGCCGGCCTGCCAATGTTTTGTCATTGGTAGCTTCACAGAAGCTGCTACCATCTATGAAGGCGTTTTCAGTTTCATGTTTCTGCTCAAGAATTCGCTGTGAAATGCAGTATTTGACGAGTGTTCGGGGTTGCTTTCCAGCCATTTTTTTACGTCCGTGTAGCTTCTTTGACGCCGCCAAAATATGGCCGCTGTCGACAGCACTCGGCCGACTTGAGAGCCATTTAAATGTGTGTTTCCGTTGTTTGTCTGTTCGGGACGTGCCTTCCCCCGGGGCTGTTGGGTCGGCTTGGCCACTGTGACTCACGTGCACCGCTGCGGGACACCTCGCAATGCTCGTGGCGCGCGCCGGCTGCTATTTGCGTCCGTTTCCAGGAGAGATGGATGTGACTTACCTGTATGTCAAGGATGCTCCTTTTGCGGTGCAAGACTCTACATACTTCGCGTATTTTGCAGTTAAATGCGCAAGTGGCTCTGCAGCTCTTTTAAGTAAGTGCCTTGCGAATCCAGAACCCACAAACTGGCCGCTGCAATAGATGTGTGCTTGAATGAACAATATTCATAGGTATGCAAATTGCAAGTATGTTTGCAGTCTAGTACATTTCTAGGTATATTCTTATGCGATATTTCACAAATATTATTTGGTCGAATGTGACTTGGGACACCACATCACTCAATCTGCATGGTCGATTGTGCGCCAACTCATATAGTTATCTACGGTGTCATGATTTGATTGCTGGTCTCAGTATTGGTCGTGTTGTTAGTATACGATAGGTAGGGTCATAATTTTATGGACTCCCATATGATGCCGGACCAGCCACTGTACCCTGACAATTACCTGTTCCAGTCGGTATGCCGGTGCTGTGGCGGTATTATCTCCCGAGACACACCGGACCTGCTGCTGTACCCTGACAATTGCCTGTTCCAGTCGGTATGCCGCTACTGCGGCGGTATTATCTCCCGAGACACACCGGACCTGCCACTGTACCCTGACCATCGCCTGTTGCAGTCGGTATGCCGCTGCTGCGGCGGTATTATCTCCCGAGACACACCGGACCTGCCACTGTACCCTGACCATCGCCTGTTGCAGTCGGTATGCCGCTGCTGCGGCGGTATTATCTCCCGAGACACACCGGACCTGCCACTGTACCCTGACCATCGCCTGTTGCAGTCGGTATGCCGCTGCTGCGGCGGTATTATCTCCCGAGACACACCGGACCTGCCACTGTACCCTGACCATCGCCTGTTGCAGTCGGTATGCCGCTACTGCGGCGGTATTATCTCCCGAGACACACCGGACCTGCCACTGTACCCTGACCATCGCCTGTTGCAGTCGGTATGCCGCTGCTGCGGCGGTATCGCCACTCGAGCGACACGGCGCTGTGTGGTCTCGGCCTCACGTCCAAAGTGCTCGGCCTGATCTGGCTGGCGTTCGCCGTCAACAAGGGCATGCTGTTCGTGGGTACGTCCTGGCCTGGCCTCGCACATGCACGTGTCAAGCGGCTTGAGCTGCTGCTGGCTGTTTGGAAGAGGATTGTGATGGACTTGTCGTTTCGGTGATGAAGGACGCCAACTGCCGCGATGGTTCGTTTTGCTGGCGCTTTTGGAGCGGTTCGATTACGGTGCAATGCGCCGCTTAGTGGTTGTGGCGGTCGGTGAGTAAGTCAATGTGCGTTGTGTGTATTGTCTTAGACAGTGCATTCGCCTAGCCAACAATGAGTGTACTTGTGTCGATCAGTGCATCTCTTATAACTGTTGTTTCGTGTTTTTACACTATAAGAGTCAGAAAACTGATGCACGCTTTAACCATTAGCTGTGTTAAGCATGCCATGCTGTCTCCGCAACTGTTGCCCAGTCGTGATGATCTGACGCCCCTGTGGCGGAGGGGGCTCTGGCCACGGGCTGAACCTGCGATGGCTGCGCTGGTAGTGATGCAATTTCTCATCACCCAATGATATGGCGAGGTCATTGCCCATTCCTACCGCAGTGGCTCCTCTGGCGATGTGGGGTCTCACCAGTTCCCCCTACGCAGCTTCTCTGGTGGTGATGTGGGGGTCTGACTGGATCTTCCGGCCGCAGCTCCTCTGGTGATGAAGTGGGGTCTGACCAGTTCCTCCCTATCTAGTTCTTCTGGTGATTATGTGAGATCTCACTAGTTCTTCCCGCCGCAGCTCCCCTGGTCATGCTGTTCAGCACGTTCTGCATCCCTCCGATCCGGTCTCTGCTCTCCAAGTTGGTTGAAGACAATGAGCAGGGTGAGTAGGTCGCGGGCGGCCGGGTGCTGGTCACTGAGGGGCCCTGGTGTGGCATTGCGAGAGAACAGGCTGCGCACACATCTACACGCTGTCCTCCGGGCGAACACACGCCAGTGGTGCATTGGTGTGCAGGTACGATTACCATTGAACTTGGGATGCTCGTCTTTAGTCACTGAATCCGTGCCTGTGGTAGGTATTAAAGATATGTTATGATGTATGTGCTTCTTATAAATTCCGTGATATGAGCGTAGATTAACCCGTACAACGTGGGTTCATGTGCTATACGCTGTGCGTACGGCACTCTGCATCCCAGCACGCAGCAGTTGCCTCCAGTTTTTCATGAATGCAGGGGCGAGCGTTTCGTCTTCGCTGCTCTTTTGAGCTTGAGGTAATGGTGTCGCAGGAGCACACCAATTGATGGTGTGCTTCCTTGATCCAGTGGTGGTTTCCAAGGCTAATTCCAGACGGTACTTTTGAAGAGTTTGTACCATCCAGGTGGCGACTTCTGAATTCCAGGTGGTATTTTTCAAGAGTGTGCCATCCAGGTGGTGCTTTTGAAGAGTTTGTACCATCCAGGTGGCGACTTTCCTATTGGTCGTCGCAAGCTGTATGTTTAACTTGCTAAATATAGGTGGTGATCGAGTGAATCCGAGGTGGTGCTGAAGTCCCACCTGTTAACTCTAAAACTCCGCCCCTACCTTCGTGGTGTCACTGCCTGCCAGCATGTGTCACGTCACGTTCCGCATCCCGTAGTCTCGCTGTATGGCATATGCGTTACTCCACTGTGCAATCTCCTGCTTGCGTTACCCCATTGTGTGGCCACCTCCCGCTAACGTTAGCCCGCCGTGCGGCCACCTCCCGCTAACGTCAGCCCGCCGTGCGGCCACATCACACCAACGTTAGTCCCGCTGTGTGGCCACCTCCCACTGATGTCAGCCCGCCGTGCGGCCACCTCACACCAACGTTATGTGGTGGGAGGTGGCTGTGTGGCCACCTCCCACTGATGTCAGCCCGCCGTGCGGCCACCTCACACCAACGTTATGTGGTGGGAGGTGGCTGTGTGGCCACCTCCCACTGATGTCAGCCCGCCGTGCGGCCACCTCACACCAACGTTATGTGGTGGGAAGTGGCTGTGTGGCCACCTCCCACTGATGTCAGCCTGCCGTGCGGCCACCTCACACCAACGTTATGTGGTGGGAGGTGGCTGTGTGGCCACCTCCCACTGATGTCAGCCTGCCGTGCGGCCACCTCACACCAACGTTATGTGGTGGGAGGTGGCTGTGTGGCCACCTCCCACTGATGTCAGCCCGCCGTGCGGCCACCTCACACCAACGTTATGTGGTGGGAGGTGGCTGTGTGGCCACCTCCCACTGATGTCAGCCCGCCGTTGCGGCCACCTCACACCAACGTTATGTGATGGGAGGTGGCTGTGTAGCCACCTCCACTGATGTCAGCCCGCCGTTGCGGCCACCTCACACCAACGTTATGTGGTGGGAGGTGGCTGTGTGGCCACCTCCCGCTGACGTCAGCCTGCCTTGCGGCCACCTCACACCAACGTTATGTGTTGGGAGGTGGCTGTGTGGCCACCTCCCGCTGACGTCAGCCTGCCTTGCGGCCACCTCACACCAACGTTAGTCCCGCTGTTCGGCCACCTCACACCAACGTTAGTCCCGCTGTTCGGCCACCTCCCGCTGACGTCAGCCTGCCTTGCGGCCACCTCACACCAACGTTAGTCCCGCTGTTCGGCCACCTCCCGCTGACGTCAGCCTGCCTTGCGGCCACCTCACACCAACGTTAGTCCCGCTGTTCGGCCACGTCTCGCTGACGTCGGCCCGCCGTGCGGACAGGCCGGATCTTCTCGCTGGTGACGGTGGTCGAGAGCCTGTGCACGCTGCTGGGCTCGCTGGTCTACAACGGCGTGTACCCGGCCACCCGCCGCTGGCTGCACGGCCTGGTGTTCGTGCTGGGCGCCGCCACGCTGCTGGCGCCCGCCCTGCTGGTGCTGGCCGTGCACGGACACATGCGCCGCGCCGGTCTGCTGCACAGCATCGGCGCTCCTGCCGAGCCGCCGGCCACCCTGGCCGAGTCAGACGACAGCATAGAGGGAGCCACCCCGCCCGAACACACGCAGGACAGTCCCGTGCTGTAGGGCTGTGGCGCTGAATCTGCAACACACAGGACAGCCCCGTCCTGCCGAGCCAGCTCTGTAGGTCCTGTAGCCTGTAGACTCGAGTCGTCCTTCAGCCAAGCTTGTGTGTCCAGACACCAGGCCCAGGGTCGTGAGGAGCAGGTCCGGATGTGGGAGGACCCACTCCCCGGGTAGGGGTTCCGAGGCGTCGTGAGTTGGCAATGGTCGTGTTCTGTGAATGGCACGTCCGAGCCCATGATCTGTCGACAGTCAGTGTGGCTCGCCGGCCGTGTCGTCCCTGGCTGTTTATCTCGGCAGACTGCAGAGTGTAGGGAAATGAGCGACTGTGCCACGACTAGTCGAGCTGTCTGGGGAGGGGCGTCACCAAGAGCCGAAGAATGCTGGCTCGATTGCTGGTCCACGTGCAATTTTCGCGTGCCAGTCGCATGTGTAGTGTGCAATGCTGCTCTCAGTTGCTATGTGAGTGATAATTGATGTGACGATTTTTGACGCGATTGAGGTGGTTCATGAAGTCGACACCGTAGGCTCAACCGTGATGTCAAAAACTCCAAACTTGCAACGATGCGCAGTCATTGAGTCTCCGGGTGAATGGGGCATGATTTCTGTGAGAATATCACAAGCGGTAAAGTCGTCATTTAGTCATATATTGCTTCAAATGGCTACCGTCTCCGCTGGGACATATTATCTATGGACAGACAAAGGAAGACATTCATTCTAGGCTTGGATCAAGTGTGGTCCAGTTACGAGGTTGCATCCGATTTGAACGTTGGCCGAGTATGTTCATTTTCAAGGCTAACCTCCCGATGAAGATTGTTGGCCGACACGTATAGCAACAATGGATTTATTTTAATCTGAGTTTTTGTTTCTGTGTTGCCATATTAGCACGACGTTTACACTGTCAATGTGAATCAGGTATGACTGTAATGAATTTCGGAGACTGGTGTGGTTCCTGTGACCATGACTCGCGGATAGGGCGGGCATCGAGCTTACTGACTCGTCTGCGCGCCAAACTTTGTGATATTCAGGCTCTAAATGAACTGGAAGACCTGTGGAATGACGTTTCGACGTGATATGTTTTAAAAGTGTCATTTAAGCTCAGTTGTATCAGGTATTTTATGCAGCTACTTAAGACTGCAGATTTTGTAGTAAGTGGCTTTATGCTCAGTGTTGAGATACAATGAATACGCCTGAATGTATCTTTGCTAATTAGAGCACTGGTTTTATTACAAACTCGCCGTCGATGTCGCGCCTGTTCTACCGGAGCGGTGGCGTGTATGACTTGTCGCGATGGTTTTATCCGTTGGATATTACGCAATGTTGACAGGACCCGGCTGGCCTTTCTGTGTGCGCATTATGTACGCATTGTGGTCCGATAACAAACCTAATATAGATGGTCCTGATTTACGCTGTTCGATGTAGCCTGCTGTTGAAGCTTTCGGTCTCGACTTATATGGATGGTTGGAGGTGCGTATGCCACGTCTGATGGGGCAAAATACCCATTGGAGTCGTGACACCGGGTGCAGCATTCAAGCCCGGCAAAAGGCCCATAGGAGTCGTGACACCGGGTGCAGCATTCAAGCCCGGCAAAAGACCCATGGCTGTCGTGACACCGAGTGTAGCATTTATGCCCGGCAAAAGACCCATGCTACAACGTGACATATATTCAACTTAGACATAATCTCACCGTAACATATATTCAACAATTTCTCAACAACCTTCCGATAACGACAATTAGGCTGGGGGGGGGGTGCGGTGTTCCGGACCGAGCCAGGTCAACCTGGGTCTTCGGCGTCACACGACAGACCTCCAATTTTTATGTTCCATCCAATCACATGTGGCATGCTGAGTGGTCCTGTATCACAGTGACTTGATACAGTTGACGGACGGGCGATACAAGGGAAAGTGAGTGACCTCGTGTCGGGTCACGTGGTTTGCTTAAAGTCATAGATTACTTCTTTCTCGCTTAACAATCTCAGGCCTGACTTAGCGTGACATAGAACGCATACCACGGATTACAAATTCCTCAATAAACGTCTAGAGTCTCAAGTACATGTCCTGTCAGGTCACGAATGGTGACCCGACACGTGTGTCAATACTGTGGTACCTTATTGACAGACCGTCACATGAATATTTTGAAAATGTTCTTTCCTTTCAGGGTGGAACGTTATCACCGGTTCCATATATTAATCAACTTCCCGAGTTGAGTTGCTGGGAGCCATTACACGGTACTATTTAAGCGGAAGGAAGTCTCGTAGACACGTGATGCTATGTAGCATCGCGATTCTTCAAACTGAATTAACAAGGGGCATATGTATAAGCTGTGTCCGGCTCTACAGCCACTACCGTGGTGCGCACGTTTGGTTGGGGATGTGGTGGCAGCCGACCGGACGCGCACCTGGTAAACTGTGTCCGGCTCTACAGCCACTACCGTGGTGCGCACGTTTGGTTGGGGATGTGGTGGCAGCCGACCGGACGTTGGGGATGTGGTGGCAGCCGACCGGACGTTGGGGATGTGGTGGCAGCCGACCGGACGTTGGGGATGTGGTGGCAGCCGACCGGACGTTGGGGATGTGGTGGCAGCCGACCGGACGTTGGGGATGTGGTGGCAGCCGACCGCACGCGCACCTGGTACTTAGTGGGAACTCGGATGGGATGCCTAGGTGTGGCCCAATCCGTTGTGTGTTTGAACAGAAGACGTATGTCACCCCGAGGATGCACTGCCCCTCCCGTGATGGAGCCCGTTCCTGGGCAGTCCACACCTGCAGGCAGTTCTGAGCCAGAGTTTGTGAGTCAGTCGGGTGGTGTTGTATGACGCGGTATGAGTCAGCCAGGCCGTGTTGTATGACGCGGTATGAGTCAGCCAGGCCGTGTTGTATGACTCGGTATAAGTCAGCCAGGCGGTGTTGATGACGTGGTGTGAGTCAGCCAGGTGGTGTTGTATGACGCGGTGTGAGTCAGTCAGGTGTTGTTGTATGACGCGGTGTGAGTCAGTCAGGTGTTGCATGACGCGGTATGAGTCAGTCGGGTGGTGTTGTATGACGCGGTGTGAGTCAGTCAGTCAGGTGTTGTATGACGCGGTATGAGTCAGTCAGGTGGTGTTGTATGACGCGGTGTGAGTCAGCCAGGTGGTGTTGTATGACGTGGTGTGAGTCAGCCAGGTGGTGTTGTATGACGCGGTGTGAGTCAGTCAGTCAGGTGTTGTATGACGCGGTATGAGTCAGTCAGGTGGTGTTGTATGACGCGGTGTGAGTCAGCCAGGTGGTGTTGTATGACGCGGTGTGAGTCAGCCAGGTGGTGTTGTATGACGCGGTGTGAGTCAGCCAGGTGGTGTTGTATGACGCGGTGTGAGTCAGCCAGGTGGTGTTGTATAGGTGGTGTTGTGCGGGTGGTGTTGTTGACGCGGTGTGAGTCAGCCAGGTGGTGTTGTATGACGTGGTGTGAGTCAGCCAGGTGGTGTTGTATGACGTGGTGTGAGTCAGTCAGGTGGTGTTGTATGACGCGGTGTGAGTCAGCCAGGTGGTGTTGTATGACGCGGTGTGAGTCAGCCAGGTGGTGTTGTATGACGTGTGTGGTGTGAGTCAGCCAGGTGGTGTTGTATGACGTGGTGTGAGTCAGTCAGGTGGTGTTGTATGACGCGGTGTGAGTCAGCCAGGCGGTGTTGTATGACGCGGTGTGAGTCAGCCAGGTGGTGTTGTATGACGGGGGGTAGGGTGGTGTTGTTACGGTGTGAGTCAGTCAGGGTGTTGCATGACGCGGTATGAGTCAGTCGGGTGGTGTTGTATGACGCGGTATGAGTCAGTCGGGTGGTGTTGTATGACGCGGTGTGAGTCAGTCAGTCAGGTGTTGTATGACGCGGTATGAGTCAGTCAGGTGGTGTTGTATGACGTGGTGTGAGTCAGTCAGGTGGTGTTGTATGACGCGGTGTGAGTCAGCCAGGTGGTGTTGTATGACGCGGTGTGAGTCAGTCAGGTGGTGTTGTATGACGCGGTGTGAGTCAGTCAGGTGGTGTTGTATGACGCGGTGTGAGTCAGTCAGGTGGTGTTGTATGACGCGGTGTGAGTCAGCCAGGTGGTGTTGTATGACGCGGTGTGAGTCAGCCAGGTGGTGTTGTATGACGCGGTGTGAGTCAGTCAGGTGGTGTTGTATGACGCGGTGTGAGTCAGTCAGGTGGTGTTGTATGACGCGGTGTGAGTCAGTCAGGTGGTGTTGTATGACGCGGTGTGAGTCAGCCAGGTGGTGTTGTATGACGCGGTGTGAGTCAGCCAGGTGGTGTTGTATGACGCGGTGTGAGTCAGTGGGCCAGGCGGTGTTGATGACGCGGGAGTGTTGACGCCGATGTTCGGGGCGGATCTGGTGGGCGACACCACACCTGTGTTCCCGGTATGTGTGTTTGCCACTCGCTGAAACAAATTGATCCGGTGGTGGGGCGGTCATCGAACCCTCGCACGGTTGTGTCGTGACGTTGACAACACCACGTGGTCTGGGTGAATGTAGGGTGACTGGCATTACAGCCGCAGCGCCAAATGTTGTGGAGGTAGTGCTACAATTATCTCGTGTCTATTTGCATGTTTGGCAGCTCCAGCTTTCTTTCAGTTTGCATCATTGTGTTCATAGACGGAAGTTGTAACCGATGACAGAGCTGGTGCGACAAACTATACGACAAATGGCCATTTAGTCGTTAGTTAGTTATTTGGGTTTCAGGGCGCATCAACTGCATTGGTTATACAGCGCCCATAACAAAGGCCATGTAGTCGACGAGCCCGTTAACCCAAGTAATAAATGCAAAGCTGGTGTCCCAGAACGAACAAGTTGGTGTTGTGTATTCAGTTCAAATTCTATAAATGCAATGCAAATTTGTGAAACGTTCGAATTGGACATTTTTACAAATTTGGAACGAAACAAATTGGCTGCATACGAGTTGTGGATTGGGGAAATGCGATGCAAATTGGAAAACAATTGGTGCCGCACGAGCCAAACATTCAGTTGCATCTTTAATCCCTACAATGCTGCATTATCCACCCATGGTTGGATGAATTTGAGACACCAGCATTGTTGGTAATCCTCTCCGCCCATGGGCGCAGCCACACTGTGTTCCCCTCGTCTGACACCTCAGGGAGCCATCCGTGCAGCCTTGTTGACAATCCTCTCCACCCATAGGCGCAGCCACACTGCGTTCCCCTCGTCTGACACATCAGGGAGCCATCCGTGCAGCCTTGTTAGCAATCCTCTCCACCCATAGGCGCTGCCACACTGCGTGACCCTCGTCTGACACCTCAGGGAGGCACCCGTCCTGTGGCACTGGACGGCCTCACTGTGGTGGTGCCACGGTGCCAGGTGACCTCCCAAGGTCACGTGACCTCGTGCGCCACCCGACCGGTCAAGTGGTGAATTATGCGCACGTTGCCCGGGCTCGGCCGTGGTCGGCAGCGTCTGACTTATGTGCCGCTGCATGTTTTATTGAGGCGGCCGCCTGTACTGCCAAACCTCCGGCCGGACCTCGGTTGATATAAGCAGCGGAGGTGAAATTATGAAGACAGACATGCAATACGTGGCGACGTGGCCCGCCGTTTGATTGTCATACCATCGGGTATGTGCATCAATACCAGCATGTAGCATGTCTTGCGGGGAAACAATTTACCTTCAAGGACGCCCGGACAAGTGCGGGAGAAGGCCATCGTTTAAGCAAATTTTTCCCTTCAACATCTTTCAGTGATAAAGGCCCCCGAACGTGTGGACATGGCCCCATATTCCTCTCCCAGTTGCCATGCTCATGTTCGAATGGTGTGTGTATATTAGATACAGAGCACACATGCGATGACCGTCATTTAGCTTCAAGTTTCTGCTTGGCCAGTTCTTTTGATATTCATGTCTGAACTTGTCCATTCTCGACGAGAAGTGAAATAATATCACAATGATGATTATTTCCCTGTTTTACGCAATTAGTCCGATAATAGTATCTCGTATTCCTACTAGAATTCACGATATCAGATTGCGTTTCCGTTGATTAAGCCACCAATCAATATCGTGCAATTAAAGCCCCAAGATGGACTGGACGATTGGCATGCAACCAGATGCGCAGCCAAGGGGAACCGGGGGCTTGGGTCCACCACCCCTTTGGCCTTAGCAAACAAAAATACGCAAGATCAAACAAGAACTTGATATTTTACCACGCAAAACCACAAATTTCGGCGCGCTTTGCGCGCTGAATGCGTCCTCTTATAATGGCATTTTTAGGGGATTGGCCTCCTTAAGAAAATCCTGGCTGCGCCACTGCATGCAACTGAAGTGACCTTTGTAGCATTACACTGAATGTACTGTCGTCGCATGTGGGCTATAATTATCTGACGTGTGATGACCTGATGTTAACTTGTGGCTATGGACGAAATTGTCAGCATTGTCATCGCTTCCCCCTCCCCTCTCCATCCGCTCCGCCATCACCAGTAATATGAGGTATCGTTTCCATGTTAATGCGCCCATCTCCATGCACGTGTTTCAAGTCACGGGCTTTGGCAGTGTGTGGTGAGAATTGAGCTGTGGTCACATTGTGACAGTGTGGCGGGGTTGTGGTGCCCCATCCCCCAACAGTGTGTGGTGAGCACGGGGCTGTGGCCACACTGTGACAGTGTGACGGGGTTGTGGTGTCCCATCCTCCGAACAGTATGTGGTGAGCACGGGGCTGTGGCCACACTGTGACAGTGTAACAGGGTTATGGTGTCCCATCCTCCGAACAGTATGTGGTGAGCACAGGGCTGTGGCCACACTGTGACAGTGTGACGGAGTTGTGGGTCCCCACCCCCCAACAGTGTGTGGTGAGCACGGAGCTGTGGCCACACTGTGACAGTGTGGCGGGGTTGTGGGTCCCCACCCCCCAACAGTGTGTGGTGAGCACGGAGCTGTGGCCACACTGTGACAGTGTGGCGGGGTTGTGGGTCCCCACCCCCCAACAGTGTGTGGTGAGCACGGAGCTGTGGCCACACTGTGACAGTGTGGCGGGGTTGTGGTGCCCCATCCCCAGAACAGCGTGTTACGCCATCGCCCACCGATTTACACCGACCGTCACCTGGACCTGATCTGACCCAGGAGCGGATCCAGGAAATTTCATGGGGGCACATGTTCTGAGGGGCTCCACTTTGCCTTCCGAGGGGAGCCTCTGGCTGAAAATTTTAAGGGGAGTGCACTCGAGTCTTCCTGAAGGAGCGCCTCTTCCTCTCAGAGGGGCGCCTCTGGCTGATAAATTAGAGGGGGTGCACTCGAGCCTTCCCAGAGGGGCTCCTTTTCCCGGCCGGTGGGACGCCACCTTCCCATCGGGGTGCACATGCCCCCAGTGCCCTCCCCTTGCATCCGCCTCTGATCTGACCTGGCCTGTGATGGTCTGCATCTGCCGGGTGTATTCACCCAACCACTCACGTGTCCGCTGGCGTGACTATATTCTGCCAGAGCTGATGCAATGTTTGTCTAGTCCGCATATTCTATATCCACAGCAGTACGGTTTCCGCTCAGTGACGGTGACGGTATTCAGCGGGCCGGACATTACTCGGTCAGTCTGTGAATCTGGCCATGAGCTGCCCGGAAGGTCTGTAACCTGGCCGTGGCCTGTCCGGCCAGTCTGTGGACCTGGCCATGCTCTGCCCGGATATCTGTGAACCTGGTCATGACCTCCTCGGTCAGACAATGATCTGACCATTGGAACTGAGCTGTAGCTGGTGCTGGAGCTGAACACGTGCTATTTGTCTATTACGCAGGTCGGATACCGGTGTCCTGTGCAAATGGGTTTGTCTATCCATCATAAAGTTGGTCGAGCAAGCTTGTAGCTGCAGTTCGGTGACGTTGGAGACTTGCAGCTCGAATGTTCTTTCGCGGTCTGTTCTTTGTGCAGGGGACACTTTACCTGTTTGTATCACTTTTGTAAGATGCGCATGTGCAAATAGTGTCCGCCCTAAACTACACTACTCTCACTTTCCATCATTGTTCACCATTCAGCAGTTCACACTGGTCTTTATCATCATTAATCATTACTACAATCTGGTCGCTGTCTATCACTAAGCATCACTCCAATTTGGGCGCCATTTATCGTCGAATACGTTTTCGAAGTTGCCGCCGCCCATCCCCGATCATCACTCCTGCGCCGGCAGCTGGCGGTGGTGCCGGCCCGGAGACCGTCCACTCCGTCGATCCGGTCACGTGGTCAGCCGCATCGTGCCCGCCTCCGCCACTGCCGGGCCGTCCTGCCAGCAGGAGGGCGGCGCCGCCCGCCGGAACACGTGGAACGCCATGCTGTAGCCGGGCAGAGTGAGCTGGGTGGCGGGCGGCAGCGGCTGTGGCCGGATGGCCGGCAGGTGGCGGCCGCGCAGCTGCAGCGGCCGGCCGTTGCACAGCGTCGTGCGCGCCTTCAGGTCGCCGCCGGCCGGCGTCAGCACGTACTGCAGGCCGCCGCTGCGCAGAGCGCCGGCCAGCCGCACCTTCTGCGCGACACCGCTCAGGTTTAGCGTGAAGCAGACGACTGCTCGCCGCGGCAGTTGCCGGTGGCCGCAGTGGCAGTAGACCCGCACCGTGTCCGGTCCGGACAGGTCGACTTGCAGCACGCGCGGCCCCACCAACAGTTTGTGTAGGTACGAGAGCCAGTAGTCTGGGTTGGGCCGCATGTGGGCGTCGAGCAGCGCGTAGTTGCCGCCGTACAGACTCTGACGCACCACCAGCTGCACGCCGTGGCGCGCGGCCACGCCCAGCTTGTCGAGCCACAGGAAGCCGGCCAGGTAGGCGTCGCTGAGGCCGACCGCGCCGCCGCCCCACGCCGAGCTGGTCTCCGTCAGCCAGATGGCGGCGCCGCCGGCCGCCGCGCGCACCGCCGCGATCTGGCGCGCCAGCACCGAGAAGTGGCGCAGGTCCAGGAAGTCGGCGACGGTGGCCGTCCGGCCGTTGAAGTAGTACTGGTGGAAGGTGACTGCGTCCACGGCGGCGGCGCCCGTGGTCAGGAAGCGCGCCAGGTACTGCTGCGCCGGCATCTGCACGGCCGGGTCCTCCTGCTGACCTGGCACCGACGGTCGGTTGGCGTCCGGCCCGACCAGCGTGGCGTTGGCGCCCACTAGACGGCGCAGCGACACGAAGTCGAGACCCAGCGTCTCCGGCGGTACCGAGTAGTTGAACGTGTGCAGGTAGTTGGTGGGCTCGTTGCCGAGTTGCCAGATGATGTTCAGCCGCTGCTGCAGCGTCGTCAGGATCACCTTGCGCGCGTTCGTGTCCACCCAGCGGCCGGTGGTGTCGCGGAGCAGCGAGTTGAGGTCGAACAGCAGCGGCAGGCCGAGCCGGCGGGTGAAGTCGGCCAGCGGCGCCCACGTCGCCGCCGACATTTCGAACGGCGTCGTGTCCTTCTTCACGGGGGCGCACTTGGCGACGTCGCTGAAGCGGCTGACGTCGTCCTCGAACACGAGGCAGTCGGAGCCTGTTCCGCCGAATCTGAGCACTGCGGGCTGGAGGCCGCGCACCAGCGCCGTCAGCTGCTCTGAGGCGAAGTCCAGCCCGCTCCAGCCTCTCCGGGCCAGGCTGGTATCCAGGCCCACGCTGAGGAAGTCGTCGCGCACCACGGCCGCCAGCTTGCGGTGCAGACGCAGCTTTGCCGTGCCTGTGGCGGTGACCTCAGGTCGCCCCAGCGACCAGACGACCAATATCGTCAGGACGGCGATCGGAGGCGGCCCCATCGAGCGGCGTGTGTAGGCGTCAGTAGTTGGTACCGCGTGACGTCAATGGCCCCACGCACTGCCAAACTAGAATAAATGTGTCGGACTATCTTTACTTCACTCCATATTCCTTTCGGTTCTTGATTTTACTCACTTCTCATTTCACGTGGCTGCGTTGTGTGTCGCCTGCACCTGCCTTGCACGCCAGTTGGAAGCTCTGTGGCACATATACCAAACTGTCGGTGAAGGGACGGTACGGCACTACTTCTGTTGGCCGCAGTGAAACACTCCGGCGGACCGTGCGGCACCACTTTTGTCAGCCACAGTGAGCACTCCTGCGGACCGTGCGGCGCCACTTGTCAGCCACAGTGAAACACTCCGGCGGGCCGACACACTCCGTAGAGCACTAGCCGTACCCGCCTGCGGGTACGGATCCATTATGGTCGGACGGATGTAAACAATCTCTCCGCTCACGGCCGCTTGAGCTGTGTTTACAGCGAACACACGCCTCTGTCCTGTCAAAGGCTCACCATGCACCAATTGGGGCGGTGTTGCAGGCTTCACCGAGCGTTCGATTGGTTCGTGATTGACTGACTGGGAGTGTCAGCGTCTGCGTCAAGGTTTGGCAGATATATGGGTTGTGGACTATCCAGAGGGTCTCAGACGCTGATGTGTGAGTTGGCTAGGAGAGGCGTAGTCAGTGGGAGAGGCACTCTTCGTCACACCGGTGGTGGCAGTTCGCGCTTAATCCGGCTCCCGAATGAAAAAGTTAAATCATGGCCAAACTGTTGCATGGGCCTATCCTTCATTTGTACACTCGTTACCATGCCGCCTGCACCCCCTTCCCTCTGTTGATGCTCCATATGAGAGTATGGATTCAGGGTGACCTTTCCTGGACATTCTTGTCATTGTATCTTCTATATCTTGTGTATACTGTTCGACGTGATTTGCTCCTGCTCAAGAATAGCGTCATGACGTGCGCGTCACACCTTTGCGTGCCTTGTCCGGCGCCGACCTGACCTACAACAAAAGCCGTGGCTACTAAGTGGCACATGAAGAACTTCAGAGTGTTCCTTCGGGACTGGCTGTCTAGGCCATCAGATTGAGCTACAAATGGGCTGCTGAGCCGACAGGGCACGCTCTAATTACTGGTCCACATAGCCGCTCCGGCTACTAACGTACGTACATTGACGCGCTCTGGCTGCTGACGTACGCACACTGATGCGCTCTGGCTACTGACGTACGCACACTGATACTCTCTGGCTACTGATGTACGTCTACTGACGCGCTCTGGTTACCGCCGTACTCGCACTGATGCGCTTTGGCTACTGACGAATATATGCGGATGCGATCTGGCTACTGACGTAACATACTGACGTGAGCTGGCTACTGATGTACGTACACTGACGTGCTCTGGCTACTGATGTATACATACCGATGCGCTCTAGCTACTGACGTGCGCACATCGATGTGTTCTGGCTACTGACGTACGTGCATTGACGCGCTCTGGCTACTGACGTATGCGCACCCATGCGCTCTGGCTGATGATGTACGCACCCCGACGCGCTCTGGCTCTTGGCGCATGCACGCTCTATATACGTCGCACATCGCTCTATTGACGTACGCACACCGACGCGCTCTGGCTATTGACGTATGCACACCGATGCGCTTTGGCTGCTGATGTACGCACACTGACGCGCTCTGGCTACTAACGTACGCATGCTGGCCATTCTGGCTTCTGGTGCACTCTTGCTACTGATACGCGGATAGTGACGTTCTCCGACTATTGCTACATGTACACTGACTCACTGTGGCTTCTGGCACACGTTGAATGAGTGCAGGTGGTCGCTATGTGTGGTATTATGTGCAAAATGTAACCGTTGCTTGGTGAATGACCAAAATTTCGGTGTAACACCATTCTCAGGGGCAAATAGGCGATCAAGGCGGACAGGCAGGTCGTAATCCACGATGGATTACGATTACGTCTGGCTTGCACGGCACCGTCGACCCCGATGTTTCCGTGGTCCAGTGGTGAATCGGTGGGAGAGGGGCCGCTGAAGCCGTACTGAGGACTCTGTGACGGTCTCCCAGACACCGACGCAGACACGTGACGACAAACCATCTGTGAGATCTTCTCGACGGTTGACTATAAGCGACAGGGAATGCGCGTGCACGTGTGACTGAGGAGACCGGCCGGGATGGGTTTCAAGCCATACATGAAGTTTGCAAGATGAACTCACGGCCGAGCAAAATAAAGCGACATGTGAGTATTTCACCCCCGGCCACCGCAGCTCGATTGCCTCGCCGCCCCACTCGATCGCCGGACAGCATGTCCAACCGGACGGCACGGCTGGCCAGGCGGCGGTATGGCAGCCCGTGGCCTGCGGCTCATTGCAGTGGCCCTGTTGAGGCGGCGTCGGTGTCGTCGGCCGCCGGTCGGCTGCGATCGCAGGCCGACGCGCTCGATACGCGTGCTGTGTATCGGTTGTTGCCGTGGTGGCGCCGGGCCGGCCGGGGTTGTGTTCGCTGAACAGCGTGGCGCGTCTGTTGACGCCGGCCTTGGCGGGCGGCGCGGCAGTGCCTGACCTGGTCTGGGGGTGCGCACTGGTCGGCCAGCTCTGCTGGTGGCTCGGCTGACGCGCCGGTGGTGTGTCGGCTCGGGTCTGTGCCCTGTGGGGCGGCGGCGGGCTGAGTGGCTGCTATGTCCTCCCACAGGCGGGACGAGCGCCGCCGCGGCCGCGGCAGCACGGTGCACGCCGAGTTCAGCAGGTGCTGCCACCGGGACCGCGAGTTGGGCGTGCGGCTGTTCATCTGCACGCAGTTCTCGAACAACGCCACCGCATCCGAGTCGCCGGTGGTGGGCGGCGCCTACTGCTGCCGGCCCGACCGCCACTACGCCTACTGCTGCACACAGCAGGAGTTCAGGCAGGGCGTGCAGGACGGCAACGACCCCAACCCACGCTGCGGCCACCTGATGGGAGGCAGACGCTTCCACCGCAGACATGCCCTGTAAGTGGTGAGTGCACGAGGTGTATTGGCTGTAGACATGCGCTGTATGTGGTGGATACAGGTGTATTGGCTGTAGACATGCGTTGTGTGGTGGATACAGGAGGTGTATTGGCTGTAGACATGCCCTGTAAGTGGTGAGTGCACGAGGTGTATTGGCTGTAGACATGCGCTGTATGTGGTGGATACAGGTGTATTGGCTGTAGACATGCGCGGTAAGTGGTGCATGCACGAGGTATATTGGCTGTATATATGCGCTGTAAGTTGTGGATACACGAGGTGTATTGGCTGTATATATGCGCTGTAAGTTGTGGATACACGAGGTGTATTGGCCGTAGACATGCCATGTAAGTAGTACATGCACGAGGTGTATTGGTCGCAGACATGCCCTGTAAGTGGTGCATACACGAGGTGTATTGGTCGCAGACATGCCATGTAAGTAGTACATGCACGAGGTGTATTGGTCGTAGACATGCCATGTAAGTAGTACATGCACGAGGTGTATTGGTCGCAGACATGCCCTGTAAGTGGTGCATACACGAGGTGTATTGGCTGTATATATGCACTGCAAGTTGTGGATACACGAGGTGTATTGGCAGCAGACATGCGCTCTAAGTGGTGCATACTCCAGGTATATTGGTTGATATAGCTGTCACTGTACCCTACATGTTTTAATCTGGGACCAATTTTCACCTTGCTTTCGTTCAATGAATTCGTCTCTCTAAATCAGGTGATGGGCTGCCAATTTCAAGCTATTGTGTTGAAATGGCGAATAATATTGTGGTACTACGTAGTGACCGATAAAAAAACGGCGCAGATATCGCATACCAGTAGTTAATATGGAAGAGCATTCCACACAGTGTTCATGTTACTCGATGGAAAGATTTGTCTTATTGTTGGCTAGCAGGAGTAACGCATGCTATTGTGGATATAATAATTCACACAAACATGTAGAGATATAGGGAAATAAAGGGGACAGTGCCCTTCCTTCACTTGGAAGAATTGTAGGTTCCCCAAGCGCCACAACAAATACACCGATATCTATCAAATGATAAACCTAAGTGGTATAGTATACCTGAGTTGAGAAAATTTGCGATGCACGATGATTATCAAACGTAATAGGTAACAAACGTGTACTCATGGGCATTAGAATGTGGCGGTGGGGGGTAGGGAGTACGGGATACATACCTCCCCACCTCCGCATGCTTGTCGCAATTATAGCCATGAGCTTTATAGCACACAGAGGTTCTGGTCTCTCCATTTTAACAGGCATTCTTACACCTCTGTACTTCATGTACTTAAGCATTCGTAGCACCTTCAACGACCAATGAATGCAATGACCAAAGTCAGCGTTTTAGCACCTCACCGAATGTCGAAAATCTGGCAAGTAACAAACTAATGGTTAGAGTGTACAAGGACATGCATTGATATTGAGCACGCCATCGCATTATTTCCATCTTATCTCATGATCCTGGGAACTGCCACCGTCTGCAGTTTTTAAGAATGCTACGAAGAAGCACGAGCAGCAAGGAGCACGAGGCGTCCAGATTCCAGGAAGCCCAAAGGCTTCGTCTTTGTCTTGCTGTGATACTTTCGATAGCACGAAACACCTAAATTACATCTTGAGCCGACCCTGCCCAGTCACTTTTTATCAACACCCGACATACCCCCTGTCCAATTTCCCTCCTATCTAGTTTGAAGGTCCTGGTGGCGTGAGGGACGGTGACTGTTTCTGGTGCCCGAGCATGCTCCCATCTCACTGTGTATTAATCCTCAGACCACGAGTAGCGGTGGTCGTCGGCGCGCTCCTTTTGCTCGTCATCGTCGCCGTCATCATCTACTTCTGCTTCAAAAAGAAGCTGCTCAGCAGAAAACGGGACGGCCGTATACACGGTTGGCTGGTGTCCAATGGTGAGTACCGTGGGACTCAGCGAGTGCCTTGAGCTAGTCAGTACTGAGGAGCCCGTAATGAGTTCCAGCACTGGCACACCCAGGGCTTTCGGTGGGAAACCCGAACTAAAAGTTGTCGGTAAGTGAGTGAAGTCAAATGTCCTCCGAAGGTCTCGGGAGCGATATGTTTGGCGGGAGCTATGCATGAGGAAGACACGTTGAGTAAAGACATAAAAACATAAAAGATCAGTGCAACTATGAGCCACAAGGGCCCTTCTTGGTTGCACTTTTGGACACTGAACCAGTTGCTCACTAAATCTGTATATCAGCCCTCCCTGGAATACAGAAAAACAAGCCCCCTATTCTTATAATGATTGTCTATGCCGTTTTTAAAGATGTTCAGTGTGTTGCTACTGACAATGGTTCCTGGCAGCTGGTTCCAGTGTTCGACTACCCTGTTGGTGAAGAAAGACTGTCTTAACCTTGTCCTGCTGTGATTAACTTTAATTTTGAATTGATGACCTCTAATTGCATCATTTCTGTTAAATTCAAACATTTCCCTGAGATATCCCTGTTCCTGACCATGAACAAATTTAAAAACCTCGATGAGATCTCCTCTCAGCCTTCTATATCTAAGTGAAAACATATTCAAATTCTTCAATCTTTCCTCATATGCCAGGTTGCCTATACCATTAACCATTTTTGTTGCCCTCTTTTGTACTCTCTCTAAAAGCCAACAATCTTTCTCATAACTAGGGGACCAAGCTTGGACACAGTATTATAAATGTGGCCTGACATATGCACAGTAAAGCTTCCTGATGACCTCCTCACTTTTGTATGACACATTCCTCTGTATGCAAATGGCAAAACTAAATATGAGTTTCTGGAACAGCGATGGGTGTGGGTGGTGATGACAAGCACCACGTACACAGATAAGTGGCAACGCTGACCATGACTGCTGGCAGCAGAGGGTGACAGCCTACAGCAGGGAGGTATCTAATGGGACTGATGCTGCTTCCGAAACTCGAGCCCCCTCTCTCTCTCTCTCTCTACTAGCAGTCTATCAGCTCCCGGTCGGACAGGCTCAGCTCGGTCTGAAACTCAATCGGTGACTAACGGTAACCATGGCAACGCTGCTGACGGAGAACTCGTATGCCTACGTGGATGAAATAGTACGCCAAACACTGACCATGCAAAGAAAGACGTTTACTGTATTTAAATGTCGCCTCTGTAGGCGGTAAGATCGCAGATGGTTTGAATAGTTTACTTAGAGCACAATTACACGCGAATTAATGTCATAGTGTTTGCTGTTAAACAACAGGTTGGGTTGGGTAAACAAGCCCGAATGTGATGCGAGTCATTTAGGTTAGCAATTGGTGTAATACATATTTCAACGATTGGGCAGCTTATGGCCGAGCTCCTGTAATATCATATTGTTATGATAGTTGTTCAGTGTTTCACGCTTCACCTGGACACGTTTCGCTTGGTGAAGTCCTGAGACGTCCGTTGGTTATGCTGCTTCTGGCTGCTGACGTGATTTATAGTGCTACTGGATTGTCATCATAAATTACTAGACATTGTATGTTGAACAGCCAACCTATTCCTGCACATGAAAAAAAAACTTGACTTGAATCATTGAAATCAAGCCAAGACGTCGCTTGAAAAGAAACATATCAGACATCCTTTCCAGCGCATGTGCGTGCACTTGCACATTATGCACTTGTATACTTGCACATATGCATGCACATGTATCCTTTGCATGTTTAGGTGCATAACATACTCAAATTACATTTTGAAAAAGGCACCCTTTCCGGCGTCGGCGCTACTGCCCGGACATGACTTTGCGACTGTGCGGGGAAAACGTTCCTCCGGTACCTATGGCTCGTTTTCTTGGTGTGCAGTTTGACCATCGTCTTTCATACAGAGAGCATTATAGCAGCGCTCCGAGATAAGTGTTTAAAACAATGACGACCTTGAAGTGTGTGTCTCGTACATCATAAGGTGCTGAGAGAAAAACTGCACTTGCTCCGCGTAGCTTGATTCGGTATAAGCTCGACTGCACCTATTTCTTTACAGACGACGGTGCGTGTGCTGTCACTCACCGAAAAATTGATCCGCTACACAGCACTGCGTTGCGAATAATTACCTGCGCATTGCGTACTGCTCTTCGCTACGCCTGCAAAATGCACTAGTTCTCGACGCACCCATCATATCCAGCTGTCTTCTCTCGTGGCATGCAAGCGGTCTTTCCGTGATCAGGTTACAAGAGGAACACCTCACTGTGTGATAATTCGATTGCAAGTAATTAATTAGGCAGCGTAAGCCGATGGCTACTCCACGTGGGAGTTGATCTCCCTCTCTGTTGATATCTGCCTCGCTGCCATGTCACAAAAGAGGGGCTATTATCACCTTCGTTAGAACACATTTCCTTTTGTCTCATGGTTTCATTGTGACACACAAAAGCGACAGATGGCTCAGAGATACAGACACTTGTATCGACAGTGCTTTCGTGAAAGGATCCCTCACAAGATCCTTCCCCCTGTGCCGCCACACGCTACGGTCTTCACTGTCGGGTTGATGCCACCAGCAAAACCCTTGTCCACATCCATGTTGACGACAGGGTCTTTACATGTCATCCTGACTGGTTCACTGAGCAGTCGGTTGACATTGAGCATCCTTAGCCAACCCAATGACATTGCGTGCGATAATTTATTGCAGCTTACTTCGCTCCAGCGCATAGGAAAACAGGTATAATTTTGCAGAGTTCCAGCACATGTCAGAATCCGTGGGAATGAGCTTGCAGATCAGAGGCCTGGCCTGGTCGGAGCCCCACAAGGCCTGCGGCAAACGAACCATGTCGCTTGCTTCCAATTCCTGCCAGTGACTACTTCCAAATTATCTCATTATTTTTCTTCAATCGGTGGCAGGGCAGGCTGGATTGTGTGGGGCTAAACAAAGTGAAGCAAATGAAACCGCGCGTAGCGTTGTGGCCCTTTTCCTTCAACCAGTGCAGAAGAAATTAGATGGCTCTCTTTCGTCCTAGCGTTGTGGTCCTCGTCCTCCAACCAGTGTAGGAGGAATGAGGTGGCCCACTGTCGTCTTAGCGTTGTGGCCCTCGTCCTCCAGCCTCCAACGTCCTCCAACCAGTCCAGGAGGAATGAGGTGGCCCTCGTCTTAGCGTTATGGCCCTCATCCTTCAGCCAGTCAAGGAGGAATGAGGTGGCTCTTTGTCGTCTTAGCGTTGTGGCCCTCGTCCTTCACCCTGTCCAGGGGAATGAGATGGATATATGTCGTCTTAGAGTTTGTGGCACACACTAGCTGCTGCACATGGGTGTTGTTTGGCGACGGACGACCAAAATGCATTATGTGCGATGCCGCACTGACAGTGTGCCATGTGTTGGTAGGATGGTGTGTCAAGAATAGGCAGAAGAACGCAAGCATCATTTTGGACACAGCGTGAGCATTCTCACGCTGGTAAGCTTACTTGGCGATGGTTTCCAAATTGTCCACAATTGTTGTTCTTTGCCTGCTTGCGGAGGTAGGATTTCAAATTATATCCGCACCTAGATAGCTTATTACCTACTTGCTTCTCCAAATTTCGTATTTCGTAATATGATAATATGGCATAGTATTATGACTTGTTTGTAAGTAAGGTTGCTATTGGTGCAATGCAATCCAATTGGGTTGACTCACCTTAAGATCACAATAATCACTCAATCCATCAAGAAAATGTTTCCATCGCTGGTGCGATAGTCGATGGTGGCATATGTATACCGATCCAAGTATGTTAGTTCTATGAGTTAGATCTGGCGTGCACATACACCCGAGAGCCCCGTCACAGACGGCCGCCAGATATACCACTGCAAGACAGCACATGCCACCGGCTGGCCTGCTGCCACTGTTGTCCATATCTGGAGATCTGGGAGGGCAGCACGTATCCTGCATACCCGCCATGTCCGGACTGTACTGCCTGGTCTGCTGAGACGTCTTCTGTGCTGGAGTGCTGGAGTCTGTTCGCGTCCAAGTGTACCCGCTGGCTTTGTGCTGGAGTGATGGAGTCTGGTATGTACCGCCTAAGTGTACCCGCTGGCTTTGTGCTGGAGTGATGGAGTCTGGTATGTACCGTCCAAGTGTACCCGCTGGCTTTGTGCTGGAGTGATGGAGTCTGGTATGTACCGCCTAAGTGTACCCGCTGGCTTTGTGCTGGAGTGATGGAGTCTGGTATGTACCGTCCAAGTGTACTCGCTGGCTTTGTGCTAGAGTGATGGAGTATGCTACCGTCCAAGTGTACCCGCTGGCTTTGTGCTGGAGTGATGGAGTCTGGTATGTACCGTCCAAGTGTACTCGCTGGCTTTGTGCTAGAGTGATGGAGTATGCTACCGTCCAAGTGTACCCGCTGGCTTTGTGCTGGAGTGATGGAGTATGCTACCGTCCAAGTGTACCCGCTGGCTTTGTGCTGGAGTGATGGAGTATGCTACCGTCCAAGTGTACTCGATGGCTTTGTGCTGGAGTGATGGAGTCTGGTATGTACCGCCTAAGTGTACTCGCTGGCTTTGTGCTAGAGTGATGGAGTCTGGTATGTACCGCCCAAGTGTACTCGCTGGCTTTGTGCTGGAGTGATGGAGTCTGGTATGTACCGCCCAAGTATACTCGCTGGCTTTGTGCTAGAGTGATGGAGTATGCTACCGCCCAAGTGTACTCGCTGGCTTTGTGCTGGAGTGATGGAGTATGCTACCGTCCAAGTGTACTCGCTGGTTTTGTGCTGGAGTGATGGAGTCTGGTACCGCCCAAGTGTACTCGCTGGCTTTGTGCTGGAGTGATGGAGTATGTTATGTACCGCCCAAGTATACTCGCTGGCTTTGTGCTAGAGTGATGGAGTATGCTACCGTCCAAGTGTACTCGCTGGCTTTGTGCTGGAGTGATGGAGTCTGGTACCGCCCAAGTGTACTCTCTGGCTTTGTGCTGGAGTGATGGAGTCTGGTATGTACCGCCCAAGTGTACTCGCTGGCTTTGTGCTAGAGTGATGGAGTCTGGTATGCACCGCCCAAGTGTACTCGCTGGCTTTGTGCTAGAGTGATGGAGTCTGGTATGTACCGCCCAAGTGTACTCGCTGGCTATGTGCTAGAGTAATAGAGTATGCTACCGTCCAAGTGTACTCGCTGGCTTTGTGCTGGAGTGATGGAGTCTGGTACCGCCCAAGTGTACTCTCTGGCTTTGTGCTGGAGTGATGGAGTCTGGTATGTACCGCCCAAGTGTACTCGCTGGCTTTGTGCTAGAGTGATGGAGTCTGGTATGTACCGCCCAAGTGTACTCGCTGGCTTTGTGCTGGAGTGATGGAGTCTGGTATGTACCGCCCAAGTGTACTCGCTGGCTTTGTGCTAGAGTGATGGAGTATGCTACCGCCCAAGTGTACTCGCTGGCTTTGTGCTGGAGTGAAGGAGTATGGTACCGCCCTAGTGTACTCGACGACCTTGGCGATGGGTAACTGACACCTCAATTAATATAAAGACTGACTCCTGTTTCTGGCTTCAGTCTGTCTCTGATAGCTCGCGCCCGCCTCTGAGGGCCGACACCTGTGTTTGAAGGCTGACACCTGCCTCTGAAGGCCAACACCTGTGTTTGAGGGCCGACACCTGCCTCTGAGGGCTGATGCTTTCCTCTGAGGGCTGACACCTTCCTCTGAAGGCCGACACCTGCGTCTGACGGCTCACACCTACCTCGGAGCGATGATGCCTGTCTGAGCTGACGTCTGTCTGAGCTGATGCCTGTCTTAGCTGACGCCCGTCTGAGGTGACGCCTACCCGAGCTGACGCCCGTCTGAGCTGACGCCTGTCTAAGCTGATGCCTGTCTGAGCTGACGCCCGTCTGAGCTGACGCCCGTCTGTGTCGCCAGGTGTGGTACGCCAGCAGTCGGGAGCTCCAATGAGTGCGGCCGGGATGACAGGAGAACTTATCACACCATACAGACAGACGACAGGTGAGCAAGCACCAGGTGACCTCATCACCCCAAACAGAATGACGACAGGTGAGGGAGTATAAGGTGACATTATCACACCATGCAGACAGACCACAGGTGAGCGAGCACAAGGTTACTTTATCGCACCATACAGACAGGCCACAGGCGAGCGAGAACCAGGTGACCATACAGATAGACCATCACACCATACAGATAGACATGTGAACGAGCACCAGGTGGCACTATCACTCCATACAGACCACAAGTGGGCGAGCACCAGGTGACCTTATTCAAACGTGCTTGCCCGTACACTTGCCGCACGTCACATCTCAAAACATCCCGGTTGTTCCTGATTCGGTGACCTGTGACATCAAACGGGGGTCAAAAGTGGCCAAATCTGGCCGGCTAGCATAGCTTGCTTTGGATCGCTATAATAGCTAAAAAATTTATCGGACAGCTTCGAAACCGGCTTGAAGCGATTCGTCTCGATTTGTCGCGCCAGATGAGCGGTAACAAGTGACATACGGATCAAGGTCACTCAAAGGTCATGTCAGGTCAAATTAGGTTAGGCCAGGTTAAGTCAGAAAATATCACGGGAGGGCGAATTGGACTGCGTGTAGGTGTGTGTGTGTGTGTGTGTGTGTGTGTGTGTGTGTGTGTGTGTGTGTGTGTGTGTGTGTGTGTTGCCTGTGACGGTGTCGGGGGCCGGACCCACTGACTTGTGACACATGGTTCCAGTCGGAGCTGGTGTGCGTCGAGCTGGATAAGCACATCGGCCCCGACTCGACGTACAGTGCCGGCGCATCCGCCACGGCATCCCCACTTGGCCTCCTCAAAACTCCACTTGAAGTCTCAAACAAGCTCAAAGCTCGACAGTCTCAAACTCAGAAGTCTTACTCGACAGCCTCATGTTTCCATGGTCTCAGGCAACCTTCACGGATGAGCATCCCCATTCTCCAGCTCCATACCACGCCACCCTTATAGTTCGGCCCCACACACGTCTGCACTCCCACCCAATATCCCCATGCCACGCCATCCTCATAGTTCGGCCCCACACACGTCTGCACTCCCACCCAATATCCCCATGCCACGCCATCCTCATAGTTCGGCCCCACACACGTTTGCACTCCCACCCAATATCCCCATGCCACGCCATCCTCATAGTTCGGCCCCACACACGTCTGCACTCCCACCCAATATCCCCATGCCACGCCATCCTCATAGTTCGGCCCCACACACGTTTGCACTCCCACGCAATATCCCCATGCCACGCCATCCTCATAGTTCGGCCCCACACACGTCTGCACTCCCACCCAATATCCCCATGCCACGCCATCCTCATAGTTCGGCCCCACACACGTCTGCACTCCCACCCAATATCCCCACGCCACGCCATCCTCATAGTTCGGCCCCACACACGTCTGCACTCCCACCCAATATCCCCATGCCACGCCATCCTCATAGTTCGGCCCCACACACGTCTGCACTCCCACCCAATATCCCCATGCCACGCCATCCTCATAGTTCGGCCCCACACACGTCTGCACTCCCACCCAATATCCCCATGCCACGCCATCCTCATAGTTCGGCCCCACACACGTCTGCACTCCCACCCAATATCCCCATGCCACGCCATCCTCATAGTTCGGCCCCACACACGTCTGCACTCCCACCCAATATCCCCATGCCACGGCATCCTCATAGTTCGGCCCCACACACGTCTGCACTGCCACCCAATATCCCCATGCCACGCCACCCTTATAGTTCGGCCTCACACGTCGACAGCTGGCCTTTGACGTTACCTGTTATTGACCTGGTGTCTGGCAAGGGGTATCGCACGTCCGCTCATTCTGGCATTAACCTAGATGCGCTCAGAGCTGGGGGGGGGGCGCCTGCCGAACTCCAGCGTTTGTGTTTAGCAGGAAAATGGCGGGGAAAATAGTTACGTCACGGACATTCCGCCGCCATTCCATAAGCAGTTGCTGAACTAGGTTGGCTAGTGAATTGTGCCGTTTCTTTGGAGCTGTGTTAGCGTGTTATGGTTCTCGTTAGGAATGAAATTGTGGTGCTGTTATTCAGATTTATGATACTCACGAATGTACTTACAGTGATTTGCTCGACGGCCCCGTGCCTACTCTCCATATTGACCGGACCATCTGTCTATTATATTGACTGGATAACCTGCATGCACTGACCGGACCACCTGTCTGTGTTGACCAGACCACCTGTCTATGCTGACTGGATCGGATCACCTGTACGTATTGACCGGACCATCTGTTTGTGCTGACCATTGTGCCGGACCACCTGTCCACAGTAACCCCACCGTTTGGCCAATGTGCATCTCAAATGCTGCGCATGTAGTACGTAGATGTCGCAAACGTCTACCAAATGAAATAATCAAAGTCAGGTAATCTGAATAAAATAGTCGAAAAGGCGACGTCAGTATCGACAACACTGGTTGCGAAGGGAACAATGTAGTACGTATTGGACTGGCATGAAGGGCGGCGACATGGGCACGTCCCTGCTACACAGGTATTGACTGGCATGAGGGCGGCGCCACCCTATTGTGGTGCCGCCCTGCTACACAGGTATTCGACTGGCATGAAGGGCGGCGCCACCACTGCTGTGGTGCAGGCACGTCCCTGCTACACAGGTATTCGACTGGCATGAAGGGCGGCGCCACCACTGCTGTGGTGCAGGCACGTCCCTGCTACACAGGTATTCGACTGGCATGAAGGGCGGCGCCACCACTGCTGTGGTGCAGGCACGTCCCTGCTACAGGTTCGTGGCTGAAGGGGTGGTGCAGGCACGTCCCTGCTACACAGGTATTCGACTGGCATGAAGGGCGGCGCCACCACTGCTGTGGTGCAGGCACGTCCCTGCTACACAGGTATTCGACTGGCGGAAAAGGCGGCGCCAACAACTGCTGTGGTGCACGTCCTGCTACACAGGTATTGGACTGGCATGAAGGCGGCGTCACCACTGCTGTGGTGCCGGCACGTCCCTGCTACACAGGTATTGGACTGGCATGAAGGGCGGCGTCACCACTGCTGTGGTGCCGGCGTCCCGTACAAGGAGGCTGGCATGAAGGGCGTACACAGGATTGACTGGCATGAAGGGCGGCGCCCCGCTGTGGTGGCAGGCCCTACACGGGTATTCACTGGCGGGAGGGGCGCACCACTGCTGTGGTGGCCGTCCCTGCTACACAGGCATTCGACTGGCATGAAGGGCGGCGCCACCACTGCTGTGGTGCCGGCACGTCCCTGCTACACAGGCATTCGACTGGCATGAAGGGCGGCGCCACCACTGCTGTGGTGCCGGCACGTCCCTGCTACACAGGCATTCGACTGGCATGAGAGGGCTGTGGTGCCGCGTCCCTGCAGGTATTCGACTGGCATGAAGGGCGGATTCACGTATTCTGGGAAGGGGTGTGGTGCAGGCACGTCCCTGCTACACAGGTATTCGACTGGCATGAAGGGGCGCCACCACTTATGTGGTGGCGGCGCCTCCCTAGGTATTCGACTGGCATGAAGGGCGGCGCCACCGCTGTGGTGCAGGCACGGGTATTCGACTGGCATGAAGGGGGGCCTGTGGTGCCGGCACGTCCCTTATACACAGGCATTCGACTGGCGGGAAGGGCGGCGCCACCACTGCTGTGGTGCCGGCACGTCCCTGCTACACAGGCATTCGACTGGCATGAAGGGCGGTGTCACCACTGCTGTGGTGCAGGCACGCATTGGAGCAGTCCCCCCACCCCTGAGAGGTTGTGGGCCCCCAATAATCGCGCCGGGGTTCGGGAAAATAGCACCTAGTTCCCCCAAAAAAATCCTGTTGGTGTTCCAAACAATTGTACCGGGACCCAAAATGATCCTAAAATGACGCTGATGGCTCCAAAAGGGTGGGGCCGGTCCCCTGAAAAAGAAAACTGACGGGGCCCAAAAAAGTCGTGCCGGGACCCGATAAGTCGCACCAGGGCCCCAGGAAATCACGTGAAGGCCTTAAAAGGTCGGGCCGGGCCCCTGGAAATAACGCTGGGAGCCAAAGTCTCGCCGGGGCCTCCGAAAATGTCGCTGGGCCCCAAAAAGACTGGTTGAGTCCTCAAAATCACGCTGGGTTCCAAAAGATCGGGGCGGGGCCCCTGATATTCTCGTTGTGTCTCCAAAAAGTCGGACCGGGGCCCCTCAATATCACACTTGTAGCACAAAAAAGTCGTGCCATGGTATTTGAAAATCACGATGGGGGCCACAAAAAGACGGGTTGGGCCCCTGAAGATCATACTGGGGTCCGCAAAGGTTCGCGCCTTGGCCCTGAAAATCACGCTGGGGGCCGAAAATAGTCGTGCCGGGATTCTTGAAAATCACAACGTGGACCAAAAAAGGTTCGGCGGGCCCCCTGAAAATCACGTTGACCCTGAATGTACCAAAAAGTCGCGCCCGGCCCCTCAAAATCACGCTAGGGGCTCGACTGGTCGCACCGGTGGCCCAAAAGTCACATCGGGAACACTCAATAAATAAAGCTGGCGCAACGAAAAAACAGTCCGGACATGGAAAATCACTCTGAGGTCCAAGCAATCCCTCCAAAAGAAATCAAGACGTGTTGGGCCCCCGAAGACGTGTTGAGGCCACTAAAACTCGCGATAGGCATCCCAACGAATGACGACAGAGTAAAAAAAATCGCACTTAGACCCAAAAACGTCGCGCCGCTGCCCTTTGAAATTGCACTAGGGGCCCAAAAAGTCGCGCCGGAGCCCCACAGGTCGCAGCTGGCTTCCAAAATTAAATTTCTTCCCGGAATGTTACTCTGCGGCCACACAAATTGCGCCAAAGACCCCAAAAAGGCGTCGAGCCCCGGAAAAGAAGTGCGTTGGATCACGGAAAAAATGCACCGGGAGCCCGAAGAATCGTACCGGAGCCCACAAATTTCACGCAGGATACAAAAAATAGTATAAGTCGACCCAAAAAAAAACACAAAGGGACTCTATCGAGTCCACCCGAGCACCGGAAAATTCAGAACAGGTCCCGAAAGAAAGTTATCCTGGGGGCCTTTCTATTCTGAGGGGTGCCATCGCCTGAAAAAAAAACTCGTTTAGCAGCCGCAGTGGCATGCTAAAGATGTAAATCCCCTCTCCATCCTAGAGGTACGCTCCCAAGAACCCAAGAATCGCGCCGGGTCCCCAAAAATGGTTCTAGGGCAAGATAAATTCGCGTCGTGGCCCCCAGAATTAGGGGTTATAAATAAATACAGCGGACACCAAGAAACTTGCACCGGGCCCGAAAATTTGCGCCAAGGAACGCTAAAATCGCGCTGGGGCCAGATAAGTATAACGCGCCCCGTGAACTAGCGCCAAGCCCCCAAAATATCGAGCTTGGGACCCAAAATCCCTGTCGGTAGTCGCATAAACTCTGGTCGAGGCATCAATAATTCCCTTGGGTCTCCCAAAAATTGCCGTCGATGTCTCCAAATAAAAACAGCGTGGCCACAAAATCGCATCGGAACCCGACAAGAATTAAGTCGGAGCCCTCCAAAATAAAAAGATTCCGAAAAATAAATGTCCGAGCCAGGTAAATCGCCCCTTAGCCCAAACTTACCACCCGATGCCTTAACAGATCGCATACGGCACCGAAAAACGTACTGGAGCTCGACAAATCGCGACGGGACACACAAAAATGTCGCCGAAGGCCAGAGAAATCAGGCAGTGGCTCGGACTTTACATAATTCAGAATGAGTCACCAAAAATTGCGTCGAGCCCAGAAGTCTGGCTTCGGATTCCCCGGAACCACGCGCTTGGGCCCGAAGGGTCGCGACATGGCCCAGAGAAATTATACTGGAGCCCCTAATATCGTGCTGGGGTCCCACAAATATGAGCGAGGAACCCGAAATAAGCACAGCGGGACCCTGAGAGCACAACTGGAGGACGAAAATACACCGGGCTCTCCAAAGCGTACCGAGTCTGGTAAAAAAGCGGCAGGGCCTTAAAACATGCTTCACCGCTCTAAATAAACACACCGGGAGTTAAAGATCAAAACATAACGGGACCCTCAAAGCACAGCGGGGTTTGAGACCGCATGGAGGCCTGAAAAACAGGCTAGGGCCCTCAAAAATCGACATGGTCCCAGAAAAGGTACAAATAGACCCCGCACTAAATAAACACTTCGGTGTCTACGAAAACGCGCCGATACCTAAAACATATTGTTGGTGTACAAAAAGCAACACAACTCTAAAAAAAAGGGTCCGGGTCGCAAAAATGTGCCGTGCCCATAACAAAAATTGGCTGGAGCCCTAAAACACATCCAAAGACAAAGAAAAACCGAAAGGTCCAAATAAGAACACCTAACTAGAGACTCAGTTCGGTAGCCAATCTGGGAGAGTATTTAATCAGAAATGAGCTACATCAAAGCTAAGCGGTTATCCGGATTTCTTAGCCACCAGAAAACGTGGGAAGAAGAGAACTAGTCATCTAATTGAATTCAGGATGGGCACTTGTGGCTCTCTGAACACGTTATGACTTTATGAGGTGCGGTGTGTTGTCACCAGTCGGCTATTTTGCACTGAATTGTTGGTCCCCAAAATAGGCGCTTTCATTCCGTTTCAGCCGCTGCCACGTCATGTAGTTGTAGCATTTCGTTTCAAGTGGCGGATATTCTAAAGCGCACGATGTGTACCAGAGATGTTTGATGTGACTGTTCATATATGTGTTGGAGTTAGGTCCTGAGGACGAACACAATACCATGTATTTTTATTGATTGCGTTTTTCTTTGCCCCAGTCTGTCAGCCTGCCAATCTTGATCTGCCACACACCGGATCAAAGAATCTTCAGCCAGCGATCACCCGTATTTCCTTTTTCTCATCCTCTCTAGCATCAATCGTGATACTTCTTTTGCCATGGACCAGCAAGTAAGCTTCGTTCTTGCTTATTCTTTCTCCTCATCAACATCGGTGAACATTTACAACGGGTGATATCTGAAAGACGTATAGTACTATATTATGGAAACTAGGACACACCACATAACCATAAATGAGGCTGTAATAATGAGATTGCACCCCCACCCCACACACGCACATAGCGGAAGTTGAAGAAATGTTGTTTGAACAGTAATACTAATGGTTTCGCTCGCACCAGGAACATAAACCTATTATTACAAAATAATCCATCAGTTGTGAAAAGAGTTCCCAGTCCAGCAAAAAGTGTGAATTTGAAAGTACTTATACTGTGATGATAGTTATTTTTCAGTATCACATGTTGCTGTTAGCCCAGGGGGCCTGCCCCATCCCCCTTAGTGGTGAAAGTCGTGTGTTCACTATTAAAATGATTGGGTTATCTATCCAAAAGTGCTCAACCATGGTACTTTGCGAAATTCCTGGGTGCGCCCCCGCTGTTGACCCTGGCCCATCCACTTTTTGAGACGTTCCTATGCCTATGCTTCTGAATAATCATTGTGATGGAAGTTTGTAAATAAGTGGCAATGCATGGTATGAGGTGGTAAGAAGTGGTAGCAAGTGGTAATAGTAGTAATAACAATAATAGTGACAACATGGTAATGCAAACTGCCTACTGTCTTGCTTGGTTGGTGTTGAAGCTAGCGACAGAGATTTTAATGATACCTTTCGATGGCCTGACGATTTCCATCAGCCACGTTGGCTCCGGATATTCATTACACCGCGGATTCGGCGCGAGGTTTTCAACATTATTGAATTCAGTTATCGCTGAATTGCACGACCTGTCCATGAGTTGTACTATGGTGCTGGTTGCAACACGGTCTTCCCAGGTGTAAGCTGTATCTGGCTTCTCCTATAGGGGTACATCTCATGCCGACATTACGGCGGCGTTGGGTGCGCCGCATTTGCTCCAGGTATGCCCACTACGTCGTGTCTTCTGCAGAGATGTACCGCATACCAATAAGTTGCAGTGGTTGTGATTGCAGGGCGTTTGTTTGCAGGTGTGTACAGTTTGCCGTCTAGCAGCCACCCAGTGCAGTATATGGGCGGCTCGCAGTGTCCACTGCGTGAATACGGACCCCTCCAGCCAGCCTACCCCGGCCGGCAATTCGTCAGCATGCCGCCCTCTGCCATGCCTCGGGTCACAGAGGTCAGCTGAGGTCGCGCGCCGGCGGCGTCGAGGTCAGCTGGAGCCGCTTCTGGTCGTCGAGGCCAGACCAAGTCAAGTGCCGACTGAAGAAGTCGTTCCATCGGAGAGCCTACCAGCTTTTAAGTGCCTTACGTCTGCAGATCCAACGGTTTGTCTCTGAGGTCAGTTCAGAACAGAAGCGACAGATGTGCGTAATTGACGAGTGGGCAGAAAGCCCGATCTGCCACATAACAATTATTTGTCATATTAACAGGAATTTATGTCAACATATTTGTGGATTCGGTGACGAATTCATCCATCTGGAGTTTATGTGCCGATAAGGGTAAAGTACCCTGTGTGTTGTTTGCGCCGGTAAGGTACGCTTTGTGTTGCATGCGTCAAGATATTACTTACGAACTGGTCACAGCGACAACGGTAAATAATGAATAGCTATGTTCATTATCGATGATAATGAACAGCTATATCATAGATCATCCGTCATCCGCATACGGGATCCATTGCTGCCCAATTAAGTCTAGATGACGTGTCGTTCAGATAATAGAAGTGATTTACATTGATGGTGGTACGTCAGAAACCGATCGGCATACGCTGCTGACCTTTATATAATCGCAATGCCGCCACCAGCTCTGCTTATTGACACCACTGTGATTTTTTAGAGCTCTTCACTGTGTTGACCAATACAAACTTTTCGATGAACATCGCTGTTTATAATGCAATCAGCAGCAGATTTTCCGTGTTGCCGTCGGGGGGGCTTTAGGACGAATCGACCATGTTGATCATATTGCTCAGTGCTGCCGTCGACACCATTAGGCTCACATCCAGGGTCTGGGCTCCCGTGGGACATTACGACATGCCGTCGATACCGTCACGTGGGCACCTCACATCCAGGGTCTGGGCTCCCGTGGGACATTACGACATGCCGTCGATACCGTCACGTGGGCACCTCACATCCAGGGTCTGGGCTCCCGTGGGACATTACGACATGCCGTCGATACCGTCACGTGGGCACCTCACATCCACGGTCTGGG
>JAOTOM010001109.1:0-58264 GCA_034440615.1 Ashinkailepas kermadecensis
AGGGGAGTTAGCAAAACATTTAGAAAAAGTCTTAAAAAAGGTCACCATAATATACATATACTGTGCGGAATACATACATATATATATATATATATATATATATATATATATATATATATATATATATATATATATATGCGGACACTTTGCAAAAGTGACCGAAAAGGAGTTTCGGAAAAGTAGTGGTGGTGGGGGTTTTAGTAGGTAGTGGACCCTCTTCAGATGATCACCCCACACCCTGTACCAAATCTTGGCTACGCCCCTATGGGTACGGGCATCGTTTCAAGAAGTTTGGAAATCCGAGGACAGGCTTGGGATCAGCACATACAAATGTACCAGAAACGCTTATGGGATCAACACTCATCGAGAAAATGTCGAAAAATTGACCACCCTACTATGCGTTGGAAATTCGCACGCCATATGCGGGAACGTGCTTACTAATGCTGGCGTGGGCACCAAATGATGAAAGCAAAAAAATCCGCCATTTGTCTTGTTTGGTGTTTATTTATGGTAGATATTTTATAATTAGTAGTACTCTGTTATTTTGTGTCGGTTCCGTCTTTGCACCTGCGCAGAATAGTGGTATGCGAGTGTGCAAATAGTGGTGCATTGGTATGATAATGCACAGCGTTGTCACCATATGCTTTACCGGTGTTTTTACTGGCAGCGTCGTGCTGATGTTCACTGAAGCGAGATCGCACGCCGCGCTCTGCCTCTCCAATGTAAATATAAAGTGACACATGCGTGCGGGCCAGCTGGTTATGGCGGCAATTGCGACGAGGACTGAACCAACGCATCTCTCAGTGTTTTTTCTTTGACATGTGGCATTCAAAGGCGGGCCTGATGATCGCATGCCCCTTGAACTTGTGTGCATAATTTGTCGTCAATATATTGAAGTGACGCAAATGCTTCGTTCTTCATGTTCGTGTGCCTCAATTTGTTGTTCTCATATTTGCTGTTCAGCAAAGGTGAGAACGCTGGTAAGGCGTGAAATGAGATACTCAGCATAGCCATTGAACCTGATGATTTTTCCAATGTTGCTTCTTTCAGGTGTGCATGCATCCGAGGACACCTTGGCAGGCAGCTAAGACTCTGTCCTGACCCGACCCGAGGCTAGCGAATGCCGAAAAACTGTCCAAGTCTGCATCGTCATCTTCTTCTATGTCTTCGTCTGTGTCTCGTGGACTTCTTTGAACGAACTTTTGCTACATCAAATGGCTCCCACATTTGTCTTTCTTTTGGGCTTTAAGGTCACACAATGTTGACATAATTATCACGCAATGCGCATCATTCATGTGACGATCCGCCAGATTCGTTAATTTTGTCGTGATTGATTGTGTATGCATTTATTAACATTGGTTTCAAGTGGGAAGGTTTCTAAACGTTTTGCGCCATAAATTACGCTATGCGCGCGCGAAATTAATTCAACTCGATATTTTGCTCTAAAAATCATCCTGCTGCAAGTCCCATGAGACATGTTGAATCAACGTCTTAAGAAAATTAATCTTGAGATGGGTGCACAAGTTGTGAATAAGAAAATTCCGAGCTTTCGGGAAAGTCGAATCAAATTTCTTGAATCGATGGGTAATATGAATCATTTGAGGTCACCTATGGATGACATCGGTGTGAAAATTAGCATTATTCACTCTCATTGAGCGCAGCTGCTTTTATTCAGCGCATAGTATTATACAAACCAAACGTAAAATAGGCTGACATGAAATACCTCATAAAAGAATAGCAGTGGTCAACCAGATCAAACATGCGCACGCGAGGATGTGCGTAAAATACAACACGACGGGGGCAAACACGTTTTTTTAATCGGTAATTTGTCTTACTTATTCTGCCGTGGCTGATTAGCCCACACAAAAACTTTCCTATCTGTTCAACAAAGGCGTATAAAATAAACATCCGACAAACAACTTGCATCGCAGACAATTCCGGCATCTGGAGGAGGCCGTCCTGTTCACAACTCAGAACAACTTAGTCTTAGACTATCGACTTCTGCAGAGACGAGTCCAGTAGAGACAAACCAATGGATGGCATACGAAACATTAAGTATAAAAAGTTAGAAAGATTCGTACCAGTGGTTGGATCCCAAGTTGAGCATATGGTCCAGCAAGACAAAATAACTGAAGCAGAACCGTGGCGACGACCTCACCCCATTCAAAATATGTATGCTTTCCTACATCCACCGCACCCACCGAACGCAGCCTATCCACACGGGTCATCCTCCAGACCACAATGCTTACACAAACTGCACAATACCAACGCTCAAACTCAGTCACGCACAAAATCATCAAACCAAAGGCGACCAATGGTTCGCCCTTAGTGAACGGCCAACGGCAAGTCCACCTGCCTCGATTGTGGCCACATCGGACATGTACGAAACCTGTGTGCCCACAACTACCAGAACGCCAGCGTTAGGAAAGCTGTGAAGCTCCGCCATGTCTTACTGCACAAATGGATAAAAACAGCCCACATGAAAGGAAGCATGCGGGGAAAATTGTGCCAGAAAAAGATGACGCATGTGATTCGATGAATGCGAACACGCCATGCATTATAGCACCATGTAGGCAAACGCTACGCATATTCTCCGTGAAGGGAAGGAAGCATTTAATTTATTTCATAAGGCGTATTGTTAGAAAAACAAAAAGAATGCTCCGAATTCCTGTGGAAATTGCAAAGACTATACATTACGTCTGTCAAGTCCGTTACATATCGCACCCGTCATAGGCTTTACTGACGCCTGACGTCCGTGAAAAGTCCGTAAAATCGCCTAAAGTACCATTTGGATAGATGGCGAGTTTGGAGCGGCAACTTACGTCCGTCTGACGTCCGTCGAAAAGTGGGACTTGTCTTTAACTTTTAGTGAAGCTTCTCTGGTAGTAATATGATTCGGCTGCGCCACAAACGCACCTTCGACGTTTGCCAATAACGCAACTGGAAGGAATGTCCGCCATTCTCTACTGTTTTCCAATCTACGTTAGTCAGACGAAGATACTGCAGTAAAAAAAATTGAAATAAGCAAGTCCACTTCAGATTTTACATGTCAAAAGCCCTTCGCGGAGTGCAACAGGCTCGATAGCGGGCACAGTCTGCAAAATGCAAGAATCAAATGTCGGAATCGAAACAACACCATGCACGCCAATAATTTGCAAATTTGAACAATTAATTCCCAACTTATAGATGGTTTGAAAGGTTGATGCATACGGCCAACGACTTCTTGGGTACTTTCGGATTACAACGGAATATTCGGATAAAGCAACCTGCATTAATAGAGCACGGTTCCTTTGCATCCACAGCGACAACAAAGCGGCAGGTAAGGTCAGTTCTCTCGTTTTCGTCAGAGCAAGAGACTCTGATGAACAAGATAATCTGATCGGGTAATCGCAACAAACAAAATCTGTCCGGAACCTCATCGCTAGAAACATGGATGTTGAGCGGACACCAACAACACATGGGAACCTGAGGGAACAGGCCAGACCTTAACACCTGATCATAACCAACAGGGTGAAACTGGAGCAGCTGTTGCGGGCAAACGTTTCAACCAGTTTGCTTCCACCGCAGCTGAACTTGATACAATCCACATCATCAACATGGATATGGATATCCGAGATCACCCACCGATCTCACACGAACCACATAAAACACCGTCCTGTGCAAATACAGCGAAGACCAAATCGCTCTACACAGGAATCATCGAAGGACTAAGCAGCCGGTGGGCATCATCTTTTCGTGATCATCAGAACGAAGAAGAGCAGCAAAGCGCTTCACGTTGGATAGGAAGCATCAAATAAAGCACGTATTCATGAACACATATTTGCTCTCATCCTCATGAGCTTTCTTGTCGTCTTTGTAGGCACATATTCTAGCATTCTTAGCATTCTAGTCCCGAGCAGATACCGATTATTCAGACCAATCCCGATAGAAAAGAGTCTCCCACAGCCACTGTCTGGCCCGGCGACAGAATCCACGCGAGCGTGCGCCAGAGTAGATGCTACCTGGCACAGCAGAGCAGACGCCCATTGCCCATCCAGCCAATTTGGAGCGCCAGGTGACGACGGGACCAAGTCGTGCGCCCAAGTGGACAAGACGGTGTGACCAAGACCAACAATGACAATAAATGACCAGGCGTGATCGATGCCCCTGGAACTCGAATGACCAACCAACCAGCACAACCACCAACACATGCCGTTCACGCACCGTGTAGCTGACCCCCATCGCACGAGTCCGTACGGGCGAACTATCCAAAGTGAAATGGAACGCAATTGTTGTTTTCACACCTGGCATGCACATTCGAAGCAAACATCAACCGTCACAGGATTTCCATGTATAAATAGAGTACATTGCATGAACAATGAGGACACCAATGTGTGTATATTGTCGGCTGTGTATCTGAAAGCAAAGCGTTGTTTTCCATACGCATCAAACTGATTCGAAAATGGCCACAAAACAGTGTGATGTCCAGCAGGACAGGTTGGTTGGTTATTGGTTTTACGACACGTCGACCGTTGAGTCATATAGCGTCGCCAATATCTCGCGCCGATTGGTCGCGGGCGAAGAGTAGCGACAGGTGAGATTCCAACCCACAATCTTTATATTGCGAGACGAGTATCTTACCCCTAGACCACTCGTCCCCTGGGTCAGCAGGATCGGTGCGAATGTTCTTGGCAAAGTGTTCATAACAGAACTGCATGGTCACCCCGGCACACACCTGTGTAAGATTTCACGGCAAGGAGCCTGCAATATGATGTGCATTTGGGTGTACGTTTGCCAGAGTAACACCGTCTCAGAGCGTCTGCGGTCTCGGTTCCTCCTCGTCCGCGGGCTCCACATGTAGTTAAGAAGCTTGCTTGACGCTCCGCCGCGGCAACAGTGGCGCACACTCGGCGTCCAGGCGGCGCAGCATCTGCCAGCGACGCATGCACTGTAGTAGGACGGGCGCAACCGGTGTTAATATCATGACGGTCATCACGGACACCATGCTTGGGAATCCGCGCACCTCGTCGATGGCGCCGGCCAGAAGTGGACCGATCGCATTGCCAAGTGCGAAGCTGCCGCAGAACACGCCCGACACGTAAGCCTGCGTGGCCATGCCGTCGGGCAGGCCGGCGTCGTGGCCGGCACGCAGCAGGTTGCCGAACGTGGGGATGAACGCGCCGCCCAGGAATACCTCGCGCATCGTCAGGCCGAGCGCCACCAGCGTGCGGCTCGGTTCCAGCCCGAGCAGCAGCGACGGCGCGATGAGGGCCAGTCCCACGGCGGCCAGCACCAGGCACAGCATCATCTGGACGTAGTTGTTGCGCACGCTGTCGGACAGCTTGCCCCAGACAGGCGCGAAGGCTGCGAATACGCCGCTGGCCAGCAGGTAGTACAGGCCGATCTGGGCAGGCGTGAGGCTGAACTGTGCCTGAGTGTAAGGCGCGATGCTCGGGTCCAGACCTGTCCACGCCACGGCCACCAGCACCAGCACGATGGCGTTCAGCCACGCCTCGCACGAGCACACCATCAGGCGCGACATGTGCAGCACATCCACCCGCTGCCGATCACCGCCGACGGTCGGCAAGACGCAGCAACTGACGGCGGTCACCAGCAAGATGACGCCGCCCAGTACGTAGAACGGCAGACCGAAACCGCCCAGCGAGTACAGACCGCCGCCCAGGGCCGGCCCGGCCGCTATGCCCACGGCGCACATGGTGTCGCCAATACCAACCACCAGGTTCAGCTTATCGGGAAACTGGTTGGCCACGATCGTGCAGGCCGAAGTTACGAAGGCGACCGTACCGAGGGCCCCCATCGCGCGCACCACGAAACACGCGGCGATGAAGCCGTCGGCGGAGGCGATGCGGCTGATCACGCCGAGGGCCAGGGTGAACACACCGGCGGTGCCCAGGCCGAAGTGGAACACACGCGTCGCGCCCACATGCGGTATCAGCTTTGATGCCAGCGGTGCCAGCAGAAACAGCGCGAATGCGTACACGACGAATACTCCGCTCACCATAATCTTCGGCAAACCTCGCTTCCGTGCCTCGATCGGAAAGAACGGGATGAGCAAGCTGGCATTGCAGCCGTATATCAGGTAAGCAAACATCATGCTCGAGAAGATCTTCGTATCTTGCCAGTTGAACTGAACCGACTTCTTCTTGGTATCAAAGAACATGGGTAAGCTTGGCAGCGAGCAGTGATGGGAGGCAGGCTTGCGCGGGTCACTGTTCATCAAGTGCGAGTCGGCGGGCGAATGGCTGTGGACCGGCGAGCTGGCGCTACGCTGACCCGGGCCGCGGACCCCGTTCTTCTGGGAGACATCCAACTTACAGTGACATACGTCCCTCTGAGAGCCACCCAATGTGCCGTCGCGACTCTGGGACCCAACGGAAGTATAATCCTCACCACTCTTCTTGGGAGCACCTAGAATGTTTGCACCCCCACCGTTCTGGGGAACGAGCATAGCGCTGTCCCCGTCACCGACGACTGGCCGACTGTCGTCCGCCGACCAACTATCGAGGGTCGATTGTATCTGGTCGGCTCGAAACGAAAAATCGACAATCCGCGCAGCCACGCCCCTCACACTCATTGCGTTGGTGGTCTACAATGGCACCCAAAAACTCAAGAGCCCACGGACCATACCAAAAGCTTACTACTCACATGGTGCCTTCCGGCCACACAGACCTGGGTCTGCACTGGCATCAGAGTGCATGGAAGGTCCGTCGGTGAGACACATCATCGGTGGAACACAGTAGTCGTGCCTAGCTGAACCTATCTAACACAACCCACATAATTAGTCTATAAAATATTGTCCCTGACATGTGGTGGATTTTGAGTGGCATAGATTACATCGATTTAGAACAAAGCTTCAAACTTTAGGTTGAGATACTCTTTGCTGATCTCACTTTGAAAAAGTATATATGGCGAATCCATCATATGTTGTGATGACAGGGAAGTCAGATACCATTTCTATATTATTGAATAACTGTGGTAATTTTGCCATAAAATTACTGGAGTTTGGTTTATGATATTTTACTGGGTGTTACCAGCTTTCAGTAAGAATGTGATGCATGTTTAAGAGGTACCCATACCAGATGCTTCCATAATTTAAGAACAAGAAATTCAATGTTCCTCCCCATTGCAAATACTCAGTTTTCAACTTAATGCCAGATGAATTCTGCACCTGCACAGCACAATATGACCCAGTTGTGAAGATCCCACCATGCAATGGAATAACAACAAAATATGAGAACACTTCAATGACATCAAAACAGTGGTGTCTGACCATGATATATCAATATATGGCATGTTATGCTAGGTTAGGCTAGGTCAGGACATGCTAGATTAGATTAGGTTAGGTTAGCTAAGTTATGCTATATTTGTATATTAGTTATACAATAATGATTATGAAAGGACTCTGATCATTTCAAAACAGCGGCACTTACAGAGGTATGCATGCCTTACCACGTTAGGCTTGATTGTTGTTTTTGTGTTTGATTGATAGGTGTGTTAGGCTTTTCTACCCAGGTATTATAATTGCCAGACCACAAGCTACTGCTTGGTGTACTCTTGAGAAGAATGAACAGGAGAGATTGGTGATATTACACAGTAAGCACTGAACATTTTTAAGGTTCTCCTTTTATAAAAATAGATGCCAACCATTTCATTATGCAAAATGTTTTAATGCCACCATTTAGAGCAGGAAGAAGAATGGGTAACATTTAAATTTGACTTTTTAAAAATGTAAGGTGAAAAAGAACAAAACTCTGCCCCATCCCCAAGACAGCATAATGCACAGCCTTTCACAACTTTAATGGAAATTCACTAACTTTGTGAACAGCCCATTAACTACCTTGATTAATGTGGTCAAGCTGAATGCTTATGGTTTGGGGGCAGGTTGAGAAGGGATCAATTCAATTGGCTAAAGTTGTGAAATCCACATTATTTCCCAAAGGCAGTTGGCACATGCCCAACTTGTGGTTGGCATCTAGATTTATCATAAAAGGAGAACCTTTAAAATGTTCAGTGCTTACTGCACCAACTTCATTGGTGCATGCTCATGCACATTAAAACCATTTTTATATGTTGATTTATGGCATGCTGCTTTGTTGATCAAATAAGAACTCAACTCTAAGACTCCCCTTGAGATTATGGCTATCTGGCTATGGTGCAAAGCACATATAAATGTCATTATTTTACCAAGAACACCTTTCATCATTGCAGTGTGTTAAGTGTAGGGTGAAGATGCTTCAGTGTGCATGGCAAAATAGGCATTGCACCAGCACTGTGTGGGATTTGAACACTCATCACCAACAAGAATGAATGATGCTCAGTAACCTTATTTTTCATGTGTGCACTATGCACTACAGTTCAATAAACTGTGTGGGGAGCAGACCATCCCGCATAAGAACACTGGGTTGGAGGGGTTCTTCACTTCCAGCTTCAGCTTTTGTGAGTGCTGGATTCAGCATAGGAGTTTTAGTAATCAAAATTGCTCATATTGGACACATGAGCATCACCAGCAAACATGGGTGTAATGGCTTCCAAATTACTTAACTTCTGGATATGGTGCAGTCATTCAACTTAATCAGCTATGCAAACCAATGTCACTGCCAGCTATGCAAATGCCAATGTCGCATGAACCCGAAAATCACACTTTTACCTCCTGAATCTCCAAAACACCAATAGTCCATAGAGAAAACCATGGGTTGCAATTTGGTCTTTCTGAACAACTACCTACATGGTAACTTTCAGGAAGCAAATACATATCATGACAGGTAGGCACAGACTAAATGTATGTCATGGCACGTATGTAGATATTCAATTCTACCCTTGACTTCTCTCATACCAATACAGAAACAAAAGCTACCTGTGTCTGGAGCAAGGACAGGTCAGAAGTTAAAGCACCATGTATTCCAAATCAATGTTTGTACTTCAACCATGGTCTTGCATCGAATTACCAAAGGGCCTTGGACTTACCATTGTTGGATACTTCCGAAGCCAACGGATACACCAAGACGAGGACCGTTCTTTGAAACTAATCAGAAAATACTTGAAAAGGCACGTGGCCTTGGGCACGTGTATCTTCTTCTTTTTTTAATGGCTTTCCTAAGGGTCTGTTCCCGTGGCTCCACCAGAAGGAACTCAGTGGAGGCTAGTTGAGGATAGTTGAGACTGGCCCACGGGAACGACCGGTGGAGCCTGGGTACTAATACTAAAGGGTACAACGGAATCTAGTAGGTTTTCTAGTTCCAGCCCTAGTGACGTAGGCAGGAATATGCGAAATTTCTAGTAGAATCTACCAGTATTTTGGTATCTACGATGACGTCACGTAAACATTCCAAATACGCTTTAAAACCTGGTTAAGATTCAACTGTGGCGCAGCGAAGACATCCGAGTGTTGTTGTGGTTGGGCATACTGTGTTTCTGATTGTTGGCATGGGAAATTGAAATATGAGTCTGATGAATATTCTTTGGTTGGTTCTTTGGATTCCTAGGTTATTGAACATTCTCTTAAGGCCTGTTTACACGCGACAGAATTCCGGCAGAATCGTGCGTCGGAAGACCCGACGTCCGCGACGTCGGCGGCAGAAATTGGCACGGAGCGGTAGAAAGTAGCAGGCAGCGGCAGAAATTAGCAGGCGGCGGCAGACTCTGACGTCACGCTTCATTCTGCCAACGTCATACTAGCAGGAGACGTCATCTATCCAGTGCGCTATGAAGCGTCTCAGTTATTTGTTTACTGTGTCATAAGTGATCCATTGCACTATTAATTGAGTCAAGCAGTACCGCCCAGGTTAGTGCCTCTAGAGCATTAATGCCTAGGAATTTGGCGCTACTTCATTACAAGAAGGGCTCCTTTTCTTGAGGACGCGGTAGTGAGGTTACCATAATAATACGGATGCAGGGGAAAATCTTTCTACTACAGAGCTGAAAAAGGTTTTAAAAAACTGGAGTGTAGAACACTGTTTCTCATCCCTACCGAGATTAAGAAGAGCCCGATAACCAAGCGGGTCTTTCTCCTCCCCCCCCAAAAAAAAAAAAAACTTTGAGACCATTATTTTGCCACCTGAATCTATGGGGCAGGGGGGATTCCACCTACTAACTCCGGCATTGTGTGCAATTTATTGCAATTTATTTCCGGCATTGTGTGCGTCCTGAATGGACTCCCTATCTTGCTCTGACATTCGCAATGTCACCGTCGCCACGCTATTGCGTGTAGTGGTTTGTATAGGGTATGTCCTGAATACCGCTCGTAACCTGTGACCGCCATTGCATGGGTGTCACTTCGTGAAATTGATTGGGTGGAATGGGGGGGGGGGGGGGGGGGCAATTGATGTTTTTGATGGACATTTGATCTGGAGAAGGACACCATCGGGTAAAAACTCATTGAGCGGGGGTGGGAATGCACTCAAGCGTTCTGGAAGGACGCCTCCATAGGCTCAATGATTAAGCTTCGGTCTGATTGGAGGAGGAATCAATAATGGAGGTGGCCAAGTAAAGGTTTGAAATCCTCAAATCCAAACTCATAAAATCTAAGTTTCAGGTCTTTGGATTCGCTGCTAGATTTTACAACGGAATTGAAAAAAGAAGTTTCATTATGTTGTTTTAAATCTTACATTATTTTTCATATATATACATATATATATATATATATATATATATATATATATATATATATATATATATATATATATATATATATATATATATATATGTATATATATATATATAATATATATATATATATATATATGTATATATTTATATCTATATAAATATACATATATATATATATATATATATATATATATATATATATATATATATATATATTTATATATATATATAATTTATATTTATATATATATATAAATTTATATTTATATATGTAGATATATATATATATATATATATATATATATGAAGAATAAAGTAAGATTGAAAACAACACAATGAAACTTTTTTAAATTCGGTTGTAAAGACTAGCAGCAAATCCAAAGATTTGAAACTTGGATTTGATGAACTTGGATTTGAGGATTTCAAACACCAATTTGACCACCTCAATTATTGATTCATTCACTTAATCAGGTTAGCAAGCATTAAAAAAATACTGCATTTAAACATTTTTTGCTATAAATATCCAGTAATGTCCTCAATTGCATTATTTGCCCTGGGTTCACCATCCCTAGATTTCCCAGATTTCCTTCATACACATATGTGTATGAACCTAACCACATATGTGGTTATGGAAAAACATTAAATAACTAATATAGGTACCAGCTAGTATCCTGTGGTGTGCCCTCAATTCATTTCAGTCTGCCCATTGCGTTCATTGTCATGTAGGTACCCATTTATGTACATTACATTACAAAGGACAACGGAAAGCACAATTTACTCACCAATATCTCCATCCATGACAATCAGTACTTGCTTTGCTAATGTAGAAGTTGCCCACCCGCCTAAAAATCCAAACAGCAACAACAGAAGAAACCTTCCGACGCTCGCGTCTGACGGCAGAACGTGGCAGACAACTTGGAATATTTGAAGTTGCCTGCCGCCGACGTCGCCGACGTCGATGAAACTACTAAATCAAAATTACAGTGCACTTGGGATAAAAATTGAACCAACTGCAGTGCAAAAGATGCTATTAAGAAGAGGATTTGTGGCCATGCATGCCTAAAAAGGTGAATGAAGCACTAAGCCATCTCTTTTTATGACAAGTAAGGTGCATTTTTTTCTAAGATAGCAAATAATTTCAGGAGGTCATAGGAATACCCGGTAGTAATGCTGAAGAGCGGCATTAATTATATGTGTGATCTTCTAGTAATCTAAAATGGTGTGGATGTCTGAAACATGTCTGTGTGTATTCATACCAATATTATAAGATTCAGTGTACTGGATATTCAATTTCAGGTCAATTTCAATTGAAGTTTCATCAGTTCAAGGAAGGGGGTTGGTCACCTTGTGGCCTTACTCTGGGATACACTCATTTTCAGTGCTATAGACAGGCCTTCAAGGCTGGTGCAAGGGAAAAGTGAAGCTTTTTCTCCAGATGTCTCCAAATGTTTGCTTGAAAAACAAAAAATCCACAGCTTTAAGCTGCAGTGTTTTGAGGTTCTGGCAGGAACTGCTCCTACTGTTCACACCACCTTCCCCTCCCCAACAACAGAAACACCCATATTTCATGGGCTGGATTTTACATTGGAGGTCTAAGCCCCTTTCAGTGATTAAGGCTCAAAGTTCACATATCCCAGATAGAGTAGCGTGGACAGTGGCGTACCTCGTATTTGCATGTGGGGGCAAACGGATTTCGAGGTGGCTCAAGCAACACTCCTACAAATGGTCGCCAGATTTGGACCAGTATTTTTCATAAGTACCAATTATTATTTTATGCTATGATGAGTAGCAACAACTTAATTTGGCGCTGCAAGGTGCCAAACCTATCACCATCGTTCCGAAGTCAGTGGATTTCAACCCTCTCCTTCCTGTTCAAATGCTTCAGAAATGGCCGGCATATATATATATATATATATATATATATATATATATATATATATATATATATATATATATATATATATATATATATATATATATATTTATTTATATATAAATATATTTATATATATATATATATATATATATATATATATATATATATATATATATATATATATATCTGTATATATCTATATATATATATACATATATATCTATATATATATATAAATATATATATATATATATATATATATATATATATATATATATATATATATATATATATATATATATATACATACATATATATATATATATATTATTTATTATTACACTATGGATTATTGGGTGCAAAATACATGAAATTAATGGGAAGCCCGACATCGTTAGGACGCATGTTCTATGGTACCCAATGTTAAAAGTCTAAATTATTGGGGGACAGAGCCAACACTGAGGAGGAATTTGCTCCTCAAAATTATATCAAAGAACACCTCTGGTCTAGGCGGATATGAATGAAAAATGAAAACGATCCTGAAAACCAGCTGCAGGTTCCGTATCTGCACATGGGTGATAAGGGCGTGACATTCCAACCGGTATCGGTACCTCTGCCGGTAGCCTAAATATAATGTTGGCGCCTTTTCCTGTTCGGAGGGGTACCACATTCCCATGGGAGGCACATGCCCCCCGGTGCCCCCACCTTTGCTTACGCTCTTGCACCGAGTGGAGAGGAATTATGTTGCAACAGTTATCTCTTACTTGCTCCTACCCCTCCTTGCCAGCCGTGATCTTCAGTTCGCCTGTCTCATCATGCTGCTACTACCCGTGGCACCGCGCGATTCCTGCGGCGCTCGACATGAATGCAGTCAGCGCGGATCCAAGCAAAAAGTCGGCGTGTTGGGGAAACATAAGACTCATATTCGCGGACAAAATTCTTCAAGCTTTTCAATGAACCCGATTTTGTCCATTTTTGACGGTATTTCAGGTCGGAAATGACGTGTTGAAAACACGGAAGTTTGGCTGGAGCGCCTACGGGACTGAGCAATTGTCCAGCCCATGTGACGTAGCCGGTTGCCAAACGATATTGGAGGGCCCCAGGTGGAGCTTGGTGGAGAAATCAGCTGACAGCGATGTGAATTCCGCGACAAAAAGGAAGCATTTGGCGCTGTATCATAAATTGTCCAAATTGCCTTTCAAATGTTTGTCCAGATGATCGCACAATGTACATAGTATGCTTTGTTTTACAAAGTCCCAAATTTGTCTTTATTTCTGGCTATGTGTCCTCAGAGACTGCGGGGAGCACACGTCCTTTTCGCCTATGGGATGAACCAGGCAATCTTCTCTTTCCTCTCGGTTGAGCATCGTCTCCCTCTGTTTTGCGGTTTGGCCTGCATTCTTAACGTACAGCTTATAATCTCGTGTCTGGACCCGCCTTGCTCCCTCGGCCTCGAGGCGCTTCTCTACCCGATGCTGACTTTTCCTCATCTCAACTTGCCCGACCTCGTCGATCGGGCTCGAGTAGGATTTTAGTCGGCGCCAGGAGAACGGCGGTACTTCTGGGTACGGGCATTGCGGCGGATCCGGCCGGTAAAGTAACATCTTCCCTCAGGCCGAATGGCGTAGATCAAAGGCCTAAAAGCATGTTTTGTGGTCTGCATCTGTTACTTCGATTATTGTTCATAGTTGTAGTAGTAATTTCATATTTCCTTTGCGAAGGATGATACTGGTATTCAGTTGATGCATGGAGATGAGATTCATATGATGGAGGACGTTGTTTACGCGCAAACATACAACACATCCTCGAGAAGGTTTCGTAGGTATATTTATTAAGAGGGGCAGTGAGTTTGGTAGGAATATTCACTGAACTTCCGGAACTTTAGTAGGTATAATTACTAAACTTGCCTATGGGATACATACAACATACCCTCGAGCTAATAATATTAGCTCGAACTAATAATATCATCGATAATTGTAATGATATTATCATCACAATGCCGAGAATGAAAACTAACCCAAATTCCTCCATATAGGGAGGTTAACAGGCGCAATATCCTCCTATGAGATGATGCTAGGTACAGGATATGGTAGTGAAAGAGGTGAGTTTACCAAATAAATGGTCTTTTATTCCGTCGATATCTTTCCAAAAGAATTCATATATGTGCCGATTGTATTCGCTGAAATTCATTAGATAAATATTAGGGCAGGTTAGAAGAAATTTGGGATTTACAATAGTAACAGAGAGGACTTACAACGACTGAAGAAAGGAATTCGACATTCTCCTCTAACTAGGTAGGTACCTGTCCGCCGTTCATCCTGGAAATGAATATTCGGCTACTGGTATGATGTGGGGTGTGTGAGGGTCTGGCGACAGAGCTCGCCTTCCTAATTGGGTATCTAGGTAGGTGCCTACCTACCTGGATATGTACCTACCTAGGTCCTACTAGTAAATTCGTGCTTTGAGGTTTTTATGCATTTATTGAATTTGGGGGGACCATGGAACTTGTGCCCCCTGGTGTCCTCCATAAATGCTTACTTTTCAGTTCATGATGAAATAGGGGCTTTCTATGGGTCTGTTCCCGTCGCTCTACTAACCTCCACAAACCTCCACTGGTCGTTCCCGTCGCAAATCCGGTGGAGATTTTTCCTCCACCAACCTCCACCAGTGGAGCAAAAGCTCCACCAGCCCAGAAGCAGGGTCCAATCGTGGTTTTTCAGTTGAGCTCAATCACGGCGCACTTGCGCCATATATTTGCGCGTAAACAACCTCCTCCATCATACGAATCTCATCTTCATGCATCAACTGAATACCAGGATCATCCTTCGCAAAGGAAATATGAAATTACTACAACTATGAACAATAATCGAAGTAACAGATGCGGACCACAAACATGTTTTAGGCCTTTGATCTACGTCATTCCGCCTAAGGGAAGATGTTACTTTACCGGCCGGATCCGCCGCAATTCCCGTGCCCAGAAGTACCGCCGTTCTCCTGGCGCCGACTAAAATCCTACTCGAGCCCGATCGACGAGGTCGGGCAAGTTGAGATGAGGAAAAGTCAGCATCGGGTAGAGAAGCGCCTCGGGGCCGAGGAGCCCGGCGGGTCCAGACACGAGATTATATGCTGTACGTTAAGAAGGCAGGCCAAACCGCAAAACAGGGGGAGACGATGCTCAACCGAGAGGAAAGAGAGATTGCCTGGTTCATCCCATAGGCGAAAAGGACGTGTGCTCCCCGCAGTCTCTGAGGACACATACATCGCCAGAAATAAAGACAAATTTGGGACTTTGTAAAACAAGGCATACCATGTACATTGTGCGATCATCTGGACAAACATCTGAAAGGCAATTTGGCCAACTTATGATACAGCGCCAAATGCTTCATTTTTGTCGCGGAATTCACACCGCTGTCAGCTGATTTCTCCACCAAGCTCCAACGGTCGTTCTCGTGGGCCAGTCTCAACTAGCCTCCACTGAGTTCCTTCTGGTGGAGCCACGGGAACAGACCCTTTACCTTTCGGTCGACACATACTGCCAAGGTTAGTGATTTGTAAAGAGGTGTACAGTGACGTCACAGGAGTCGGGTGTCGATGTGTTAGGTTAGGTTAGGTGAAGTTAAGTTAGGTTAGGTAAGGTTAGGTTTTTTATGGCATTCAGTGCATGCCCGTCATCGACACCCGACTCCTGTGACGTCACTTCCCTGACTCCTGTGACGTCACTGTTCCCCACTGTACACCTCTTTACAAATCACTAACCTTGGCAGTATGTGTTGGCCGAAAGGTAAAGATTACCGAAATACAAGGCCCTTTAACCGAAATAGGTGCTGTGCCATCCATTGTCTCAGCATTTACCTATCTGAACAAATTTATGCTTTAGAGTGTTGGGATGCCCGGGAATGTCTTCGGAACAGACTTGTGCTCAACTCATTTTTAGTCGACTCACGACAGATCTTGAGATCTGATTTGACTCATGATTCAGAGCAGTTTAAGATTATTTCAATTTGATTCAACTCAATTCAGAGTCAGAGCTCACAAAGCATGATTTGACTTGTGACTCGGTGGTATCACGCTTGTGAGCGATTTGATTCAGTGTGTACTGCCCACATATATGTATATATATATATATATATATATATATATATATATATATATATATATATATATATAGGTATATATATATATATATATATATGTATATATATATATATATGTATATATGTATATATATATATACATATATGTATATATATATATACATATATGTATATATATGTATATATGAATATATATATATATATATATATATATATATATATATATATATATATATTTATATATATATGTATGTATATATATATATATATATAGAGGTATACATATATATAACTTCAGTACCTCTCATTCTTTACTCACTGGAAGCTGACAAGCTGTCAATTGTAATGCTAAGCATGAATAATTATGCTGTGCTTTTACTCCCTACTTTGTATCATGGCATACTGTTCACAAAGCTACATGCTTTATATCATTTGTTCATAACTTGCATTTGAGTCGTAGGAATCAAATGACTCATTGTGATTTAAATGATTGACTCATGATTTGACTCTTTTTATACAAAGATGTGATTCAACTCAAGACTCAAGATATATTTTTGGGAAATGAATTGATGCAACTTATGACTCAAAAAAGATTGATTCATGAATCATTTCTTGATTCAACTCGAGTTGAGCACAAGTCTGCTTCTGAACACCATGCTTGTGAATGTGATTGGGAAGGTGCCACAACCATATTTCTCAGCTTTTGCTTCCATAAATTTTGGTAAATTTGGAGATCAGGTTAAAATTTGATTCTTTATATTCTTTGTTTGAATGTGATGCTTTTTGGCATCGTTGTGATAATGTGACCATTCATTTTCTCTGCAAATGATTACTTTTAAATCAAGGACAGTTGATACAATTGATGTCATATGCATGATACAGAGGAAATGTGCTACAATATTAATGGTACTTCATGAGAACGCTCCAAACATTTATGTACCTTAATGGGATTGTCCGGGCTGTTGCTTATCTGTCTGTACCTTGGTGGTGTCAGACTGACCAGAACAGCATTTGTACTGCAGCTTATAAAGCTGTTATGCTTCGAGAATCTCTTTCCTCTTCAACAGCATCGGTTCCATCCCTCCCATTGTATATCTGAAAGTCTCACCTCCAGACCCCAGATGCAGCCACTGATAGTCATGGGTCTTCATTCATGTTGAGCTTGATCACTAGATTATTGTGCACCACAGGTGTTGTTTGATATACCTTTCAGGGGGCAAGTTCCATCTCAATGTTGGCTACACCCCCCCCCCATAAACGTCAACTTTTAACATGGTACCCACTGGAATGTGCCCCCAATCCATTTTGCCTCTCCATTGCCTTTATGTATTTTGTCCACCCCCACCCCCTGCCAAAAATATTAAGAAACAACACCAGTGTGGTGCACTATCATATATATTACATTGCATACTAGTGTCTATGTGCAAAAGTAAGGAGGAAAATACTGAATTAAAACATAGGCATGTAGTCAATGTCCATCCTCATCTGCAGCCAAGATGAGGTACAAACAAATGGCAGTCATAATTTGTATTTTCACAATGTTTTGGGGGAAAGCAGTCCCTCACCCCCACTGTTGATTATGATGACATCCCTCATCCCCCACTCTTCTATTATGATCAAGCAATTAGATGTGGATCCATAAATTGTGATTGGGACATGTGTGTTGATTTCTGAAAATTATTGGGTTCAGGAGCACAATGCATGAAGGCAGTGGGCAGGCCCAAGTGTATTTGGAGACACACTCCACAGGGTCCTATGTTGAAAGTTGAAATTATTGAGGTGCCAAAGCCAGCATTGAGGAGGCACCTGACCTCTCAAGCATACAATTCTCCACAAGTGAGCGAAAAATTTTGAAAAATATATAACGTAACTTAACGTAATTAATCATGACTGAAATTTCTTCTGATAGACTGGCGGACTGTTTCAACAAAATTCGAATGGAAATGCGAGCACAGGGTATGACCCAAAACATCAAACCCTTTTCTGGAGATGGACATAACAGGTTAACCGAATGGATTCGCCAACTAGAACGCAGCATGGATGACGAACAGATGCAGATAATTTGCATCAAAACGCTTTCGGGACCCGCAGCCGAGTTCATGCAGCACGTGTTCAATGAGCAACCACTTATGACTTGGGCACAAATTAAACAAATCATGCGGGAAAGATATTCGGACCTTTCTGATAAAAAATGCGCTCAAGAAGGTTTGCGAAAGATGAAGCAGGTTCGCAATGAGCTTGTACAGAATTTCGGGGAGAAACGGATCGCTCTGGCACGGGAAGCTTACACAAACCTGGAAAATCCCTCCACTCAGGAAATTCTCATTGATATTTTTAATAAAGGAGTCCAAAGTAGCTCATTAGCAAACAAACTATACAGACAAAACTTCCGAACCCTGGAGGAAGCCATCCAGTTCGCAGTAAAAGAACAGAAGGTAGACAGAGTCATTGAAGTCTGCAGAGGCGTACAAAGGCAGGAGCCGATGGAAGTCGACACGAATCAGCCAGACACAGGAGAGGACAAGGTAGAAAGATTAGAAAAACTCGTCATGGCAATAGGCCAATCGCTGGAAAAATTAGCCGCGTCAAAGCTAGAAACGGAGAAGCCACCCATGGAGAATCAACCCCGCCCTGGACCACGGGTATTTAACCCCTCCTACCAACGGTATCCCCGACCGCCACGAAACTACCCTTCAGGACCGCACTATGGACCACCTCAGTCACGACATCCTATGGGCCCCAGAGTGTGGGGAGCACCACCCAACACCGCCCAGCACCCAGCTTACCGCTGGATACCAGATGGTAGACCCATCTGTGTAAAGTGTGCCAAAATCGGTCACATTGGAAGACGGTGCCGCTCTCAGCCTATCAGCCAGTCGGAAAACTAACGAGCTCTGTCGCGACTGACCACCGCGATAGGGCTGAGCAAATTCAGAAAGAGGAAATAACGAGAAAACAGAGGAAGAATATCAGGAAAAAGCGAGACCCCGAAAAACGTAAACAAAGGCTGGCACGCGTCCAACAAGTTCTCATCAAGGCAAACACACCCATGGCTTGGCTTCATATAGGGAACCAAAAAGCATATACGCTCGTGGACACTGGAGCCGACATATCGTTGATTTCGAAAAAAATATATTTGACAAAATCGCTGAGAAAAATATTATAAATTTCTCACAGGACCGACGAGATTGCATACCACTGATATCCGCCAGTGGCCATCGCCTGAAAAACATCGGAGTCGGAACCTTCATGGTGGAGATGAGTAAATTCCGAAAATCGTTCGAATTTCAAATTGTAGAGGACCTAAAACAGGAATGCATGTTGGGAAATTATTTTTGACGAAGTTTGGAGCGAAGCTAGATTTTGAGAAGAAAGCCCTCTGCATCGAAGGAAACATGATTCCTTTGAGACCACAAAAACAGACCAGTGAACAGGCGAGTTCACTCGTCCGAGTCAAGGAAAGAATCCACATTCCTGCGAACACAGTCGTGGAATGTCCCATTGTCCAGCCTTCATCAACCGTGTCCAACTAGTCGATCAAAATTGTCATGTACACTCGCTGGATAATGCCGCTGATCTCTGAGGAACTGTACCAGTTCGAATTGTCAATACACTACTAGAGATTTATCCTTGCACCCAGAGCAGGTAATCACATTCGCTGAGACGATTAAATTTTCCAAATCCGAATCGTCTATAGACGATTCGGATTTGGAAAATTTAATTGATATAACACAGGACCTTGAACTGACGCCACCAACCGCTCCCTCTGACCCACTTGATGAAGCCAAACTGGCTCACCTGACTGGTGCTGACAAAGACAGACTAGACCAGCTGTTACGTGCTAACACTGACTTATTTGCCGAGACTGACGTAGAACTTGAAACAACTGATGTCATCAAAATGGACATTAACACTGGAGATAACCCGCCAATCCGACTAGCTCCTTACAAAACGCCATTCTCTCAGCGAAAATGCGTGGAAGAACAAATTAAAGTGATGCCAGACGCCGATATCAATGAGAACTCAGACAGTCCCTGGGCCGCCCCGATAGTGATTGTTCGCAAAAAGGATGGAAGCAACCGATTCGCGATTGACTTCAGAAAATTAAATAAGGTGACCAAGAAAAATAGCTACCCACTCCCGCTAATTGAGGACATTCTTGCCTCTTTGGGAGGTGCGAACTTCTTTTCGTCCTTGGACCTGAAAGCTGGTTATTGGCAAATCCCGATGTCCGAAGAGAGTATTCCAAAAACTGCATTCACGTGTTTCCTAGGCCTGTGGAACTTTCGAAAAATGCCATTCGGAATTTGCAACGCTCCGAGCAAGTTTGCAGAATTGATGAATAAAGTGCTATCTGACATTCAAAATCAGTTTGCAACAGCCTACATCGATGATATAATTGTTTACTCCAAAACGTTTGACGAACATTTGGCCCATCTTGAAGAAGTTTTCCGCAGACTACGAAAAGCGAAATTGAAACTGAAACTGTCGAAATGTGACTTCTTGAAAGAAAGAGTACAGTACTTGGGAAACCTAGTGTCAGCCTCTGGCATCAAGCCAAACCCCGAGAAAGTTGAAGCGATTCAACTTATGGCAGCCCCGACCAATGTCAAGGGAGTCCGCTCATTCATCGGTATGTGTTCATACTACCGTCGCTTCCTTCCCAACTTCAGCAAAATATCAACGCTACTTATAAACCTCACTAAGAAACATGCACGATTTGACTGGACCGACGAGTGTGAGCATGCTTTCGAAACCATGAAACGAAAACTAGCTACCGCACCCGTGCTGGCATATCCCGACATCACGAAAGAGTACAAATTATACGCGGATGCCTCCCAGGAAGCGATTGGAGCCGTGTTAGTGCAGGAACACGGAGACGGTGAAATAGTGGTACAGTACCTGTCGAAACAATTGAATGGAACACAACGTAAATGGCCAGTGGTACAAAAAGAGGCTAATGCGGGCGTTTGGGCTGTGCAAAAATTACGCCAATATTTTATTGGATCGAAATTCACCATTCTGACCGATTACCGTCCACTTACCTTCTTGAACCTGTCAGAAATGAAAAATCAAATGTTGCAGAGATGGGCTATCTTGCTTTCAGAGCACAACTGCGAAATCATTTATATTAAAGGAAGTAAAAATGTTATCGCAGGCCATCTCAGTAGAATGCACGAATCTGACCAAGCTGTGAATGTCATAGATTCAGACCATGTCCCAATGGGTGATCTCCGTCAAACCGAATTCAGAAAACCAGAGGAAGAGCTGAGCAGAGGGAAAAAAATTAAGGACGTACTAGTGAAATGGGAGAATATAGAGAAACTTCAGAATGCAGATGAGGAAATTACAAATATTCGAAAAATCATGAATGACAAAAATCACGCAAATTAACCGGACATCGTTTTGCATTACATGGAATTGGACAGACTGATCTACAAAATTAGCGACGGACCTCGCTGTGGACCATTTCCAGGTCCGTACCTAAGTCCTTGAGACAGGAACTATTGAAGGAGATGCACGAAGGTTTCTTTGCAGGACACATGGGACTTGCAAAAACATACGAAAAGCTTAAATTCAGATATTATTGGAACGGAATGTGGAGAGACACAGTGGCCTACCTCAAAGCTTGCGTGCCTTGCACAGGACGCAAAGCCAAAGCAGCCCCAGCCCCGATGCAGGAGATGCCAGTACCTCACTATCCCTTTGAAATGATTGCGATCGATACTTGTGAACCATACCCAGAAACGCAAAAAGGCAACCGTTACGTCATCACGATCATCGACTTGTTTTCTTCTTGGCCGGAAAGTGTTTGCACTAAGCGAAAGGATGCTCATACCGTCGCGAAAATCCTTATGAAAGAAATCATCCCACCCCACTCATGTCCACGCGTAATACTTTCGGACTTAGGAACAGAATTTAGAAATGCCGTTGTAGACGAGCTGGAAACCTGTTTGAATATTCGCCATATCACCACCAGTGCATATCGGCCGCAAAGTAATGGGCGCTGTGAACGCTACCATAGGTGCCAAAGCGACATATTGGCAAAAACAATAAAAAATCAGGATGATTGGGACACAAAAATTCCCGCTACTCTTGCCGCCTATCGGACCGCAAACATCGGAAGCTCTGGAACCATCTCGCCATTCTTCACATTGTACGGCAGAGACCCCGTTCTCCCCCTGGACAATTTGCTCCAGCCTAAAATGAAATATTACGGAGAAGACTATGTCCCAAAAGTGCTGTCTAATTTACATGAAGCGTACAGCCATGTAAATACCCACATCGTGGAGAGCCATGAACGGAACCGGGAGTACTTTGACCGCAAAGCCAAGCCGCGAAATTTCAAAATCGGAGATCCCGTATATTATTATGACACAACGGTGCAACCTGGCACGTCGCCAAAGTTCTCGTTGCCGTGGAAACCATACTTTCGGATTGTCAAGCAGACGAGCCCAGTTAATTATGTGATCCGAAATCAGACCTCCGGTAAGACCCGGTTGGTGCATGCCCAGAAACTACGGCTAGCCGACCCGAACACAGCATGGGAACCCGCCAAGGACCAAGACGAACCAGTGAACCTAAAGTATTTAGAGAAAACGTCAAAAGTAGATGGTACTACCCCTGAACGAGTGCAGCCTTTTAGGTCAGCCAAACGGGCCGAGGCCGGCCCTGACTACAGTCCCTGTGATGATTTGCCCATGGACGTATGCAGCCCACAGAGAACAAAGGATGATGAAACCGCTGAGTTGACAGAGCCCGTGCCTGGCTCGGTGCAACCACCGCCGGTCGAGTCTGACCTGCCGGAGAGATCACCTCTCACCCAGTCAGCAGATGTAGCTAAGCCTTCACCGGTATCGAGAGATACTGAGACAGACATCCCTCTGTCTGAACCAGTTCAGAAAAACAAAAGGCCGTTGCCGTCGACTAGTGAGTCAGACGACGACGCCTCATTTTCGGAACCAGTGGAACGAAACAAACGACCACTTCCCTCTTCGAGCAATTCAGAAGACAATTTACCCCTTTCAGAATTAGCAGAACGCCTAAAAAGACCCGTGCCCATGTTCAGTGATTCAGACCCGGAAACTTCACAATCGCAATTGGCGAAACGTTCAAAACCTCCAATTAGCGAATCGGAAGATGAAATTCCGCTTTCAGAATTAGCTAAACGCTTGCAGAACTCGACTGAAAGCCCAGTGAGGCCAGTCCCTGAAAAACGACCCTTGGTAGAATTATCTGATGAGGATCGTCCTCCATGCAAACTTCAAATTCACGATGACTCCGCTAGTTCCACTGATTACGAAGCTGATGTCGACCGAGTTGACGTCACGCCTAATAAAGCTAGTGCCTTTGCAAGCTTTGTGGAGATGCAAAATGATTCAATGATGAAGCAGTTCAAATTACAAATGATGATGTTTCAATCGACGCTTAAATAATGGCTCTAGTAGATATGTCGTCGAAGTGTACCAGTAAGTCGCTTCATGTGAACATGTATCTGTGTTGTTGACACAGTGGCGTCACAAACGGTGACAGAGTAACGCCACCTACCGGCTTGATGTTTGCCGATGTGATGGACGTGGTGTGTGCAGCGCCATCGTGATGGAACCCCATATGGGCATAATGATGTTGAGATGACGTTGTGACGTCACCTATCCTGATGTCTAGTGTGACACAGGTCTTTGATTTTACAGAATGTCTGTGGTCGAAATCATTGCCATCCTATTGTTCCTTATACTCAAAACCACTTACGGAACTCTGTTCTTGCCACGTGGTGTCTTGTACTCGACCCACGAAATCTGGAATATACACGTGCCTCTTCATGTGTATGATGTACCTTCAACACTGAGCGACCTGAACCACACGTTACATGTGTTCGAAAAACGTATAGGACTATATCTCTCTGACCATCCGCAGTTTCCGTATTCCGACAACGTGAAATCCCCGCTGACCGATAGTTTGAAAACACTTAGGACAAATTTAGCTAATACGATCCTGGCAGTCAACTCAATCAATCCGAACCATCATAGACAGAAGCGATCCGTCCTGCCCTTCTTTGGAAATGCCTTGTCATTTCTGTTCGGTACAGCTACCGACGCCGATCTTGAAGCTGTCCTCAGCCGACTTGATACTTTGGAAAACGAAGAAGACAACATAGTTCACATTCTCGGAGAAAATGTATCGATCATGAACCATACCAACGCGGAAGTGCAAACGAACCGCGAGGCGATCAATCAGATCAGTCGTTTGGTAAACAATCTGACCTACCAGGTCTCAAATATGGAACGTACCAAACTGCAATACCTTGAAATCTACATTTCACTTCAAACCCACATTACCAAGGTGACTGAAAACGCTCGAGCTATCATTCAACAAGCTAGCACGCAACTTTCGGAATTGCAGATGCAACTCAGCCTTTTGGCTCATGGCATCCTGTCCCGATCACTGGTAAAACCAGATCAACTACTGAAAATTATCTCGGGCATCAAAAATTCCCTACCAAATGGTAAAACTTTGCCCTACCGGACCGACAAACTCGAGGAGTATTACCGGATCATTCATACCTCATTGACCGTCGTGAACTCTAACCCCTACATGACGCTGCCCATCCCCATCGTTACCATTCCGTATCGCTTCAACGTGTTTGAAATCTTCAATGCGAACCTGCCTGACCGAAATTCGTCTTTGGAAACGAAATTTGAAATAGGAAACGTGAAGATCTTTGCCATCAGCCAGGACAACACCCGCTTCATGGAGATATCGGAAGATGACAGAAAAATGACAGAAAGATGACGTTTGTTGCAGGCATATTTGGATGTCATTTTCACCGGGCCGAACAATTCACAGCGACGACCGCGTCCTGTGTGAAATCATTGTATCTACGCGAGATCCACGAAATTAGCACACGGTGCAAGGCACGCGTGTCCTTCAAAAGTACCCCGACAGCTTTGGAAGTCGAACGAAACATTTGGCTGATCACTTCAGGATCAACGGTGAACATTCAAATGGTTTGTGCTAATGGCACTTCAGAATTCACCACGACCACCCCTGCACAGTTGGTGCACCTGAGCAATGGATGCTCAATCCTTTTAAAGTATTTTCGAATCCCCACGGCCAGCTCAAAATCATCCCTTATGGATATCAACCATGTGAATCTCTTGCGTTCACAGCTTGCCCAGCTAGTCGAGCTGACGGAGCAGACGATTCGAACCCGGCTACCTAGCCTTGACAGCAACTCCGAGATGGCAGCCCTGTCAATGTTACCTGACCTCGACATCCCGATCTCCCGCCTCAGTTATCAACTGCAGACAACACGTGACCTCCGCTACCATACCGTGTTAGGACATTCAGCCTTGACCATACCAGTGGTACTGATGTTCGTTGCCACAACATGTGTGCTCATGTATTGTCTGTTGAAACGAAAACAGAGTTCTGTTCCCGCCAATCCCACACCGCAACCTTCAACCCTCCAACCCCTTCCGCTCGGTGAAGACATCATCGTCATCCGTCCTGGACCTGGACCTGGGCCAGCATCAGCACGACTTGACACTCGGGCGTGACGAGTCCTTCACGCCAGTTCCCGCAGGACCCGACCGAGCACACGCCGCCTCACGCCGACACCCGCAGCTGACAGCACGGGCTGAGCTGACGACCGGACGTGACGACACGGTCACGCCGGCTGCCACAGGACACCGACAGGTGGACCACCTGCGGCCACCTCCTGCAGCGGTATACAGGATGTACCTGCAACTCGAGCCCACCAGCGGCCGTTGCGCCTGTCCAGTCGACGACGGGTCCGTTGGCTCGGCGCCAGCGAGCGCCGCCGAGGAGCCGACCGGGGACGCTGCAACCTGACCGCAGCCGTGGCGAAAGCGAGCGCTCCGCTGCGGATGCGAGCATCGCCGCTGCGGGCGCTGATCAGCGCCTCCACGGAGCGGCGCTGACGAGCGCCACCACGGAGCGGTGCTGACGAGCACCGTCCCTGAGCACCCCACTGCCGGTGCAGTGGGCGGTCATATGGATGACTCAGCCGAGCTAGCGCGCGGTGAGCCGGAAGCCGCCGCGGTGATATGGACGGATCACCGTCCACCCTCGCAGCTGGACCTGACCGAACGCGACATAATCTTCCATAAGTATATGGAGGGACGTCGCAGTTGGCAGGGTGGTAACCCTGACCAGTGACTCAGTCCGATGAGTTACATGCGGTAAATGCCACAGGGCCGTCCAGCGAACGCGGCCGCGTCGAGTGTCGCACCCCGGGCGGCACACAATCTGCGGCATGGCAAGGTCGGCCATGCTCAGATACTCCCCTTCCCGAACCGGACTGAACTTTCGGCAGTGCGCGCGCGACAGTTATCGTCAAAAATGTTTGCGGAAAATTGTATTGGTGTTTCATATAAAAGGAACATTGTTGAATTTACTAACATGGATCAGAGAGTGGATAACCCTTATAAATCTCCTAGACTAACTACGTAGAACTGTGTGTAATCTGAACTTGTGTTAATTTGTTGTCGTATCGTGTTTGTTGATTTGCGCGTAATTGTAGAAAGCCGGGATTTGTCTGAGTGGAGATCAGAATTAAACTGTGAATTAAGCCGATCTTTTCGGACCTCGTTTTGTGATGTAACAGAGTTACTATAAAATTATACTTTTGGGCTGTCCCGTAACTGTAAGTGTAACACCCCCGACGGGCCTCTGGCTGCCGGGCAACTTCTGCCGTCTCGAAGCCACCAGAAGGTTCTAGAACCCGGATGGTGACGAGCGAGGGGCGTTTTAGGCTTTTCGGCCAATGAGAGACCAGGGGTATCCAGCCGTCGCCAGCGGCCGCGCGGTCGGCCGCCAGTCACGGCTGAACTCTTGGAGCGCGCGGACGTGTGTTGAACGTCCCCGCGCCTGCTAAATTACCATCTAAATTCGGCTTCTAAATTGATATGAAAGGCAATATCACGGCTTTCCTTCATAGAAGAAAGTTCTGTACCGGGTCTAACTGTCTCGTGTGTTTGATCGAGCGCTGCAGTGCAATACAGATAGCACAAAGGACTTTGGTGCTTTCACAACCGGGTTATCGCGAAACGCTGAGGTCATAGGATATCACGAGCCGATATAGGAACTTTCCTACATTATTGCTCTGAGAAGATTAACTAAGGTTGACAGAGAATCAACATTAGCCAAGATTAACATTCATGCTGCTGTTAACCGTTGTCAAAATTGATGTCTTTTGTCTTTGTGCTGAGATTCCATTAAATTTCAGGGAGAATGCATTGCGTTGTATAAATCCTGGATTATTGTAGATCCTGTATGTACATCGTGTGGCATCTCACGTCCTCGCTTTGTTTGCTGGCTTGTTGGTACTGGTTTCCATTTTTCGGCTTTGTGTATCTTTTAAACTGCATTATTGTGTATGTTGCTCATGTGTTTCGATGTTACGGCTGTGACCAGGAACGTGCTGGTGGCGCTCCCTCTGCCGGTTCGCCTTGTCGACACTGTCACTGCTCCCGTGTCGCCTTGGCCTGCTATCTTGCTCGTGCGATTGCGACTGTAGCCAGAGCTACGTACTATGATCCACTGCCTGTACATCCTAATTAGGTGTGCTTGCTTGAGTGCTCACAGCTCAAATAGAATGTATTGTAATGTCCAATTCACATGTGGTGCAACTGGTAGGTCAAGCGTCTCCGACTTAGCGTACAGTGTTTATTGTCGCTGAAGTAAACATGTTCTCCAAATGAAGTAATGTTCACGGCTTTCTCTTCGATGTTGAGACAATGGGGCATCTATTGTTTCGTGTAGTATCACCAAATAAATTGTACCTTATGGCTACCGCTTTGAAACGACAACGTTTGCAGGCTGATTTTCATGCGGTAGATGTAGACCAGAATCGAAGGTGCTTGTCATAATGTGTATTGGATGAAAGATGCGTGTAAGCTGTGCTCCAGCCCACTCAGATGGAACGTACATCATTTGATCGTACTAAAACGTAAAAAGATGCATAGCCATGATGATCGGAGGCAGAGGCCCACAGTTATGTAAGAGAGGCCCGGCTCCTTAAGGACCCAGGCAGAACCTTCCGTAGAGAAGCTGCCAGAAGAAAGAAGAGATCCAGGAAGGTCCAAGGACTGAAAGCAAGCCCGCTGCGGCGGAAGAAACGAAGACAAGAAGAATAGATCAAGAGCAAGACACGAAACAAGAAGACAGCAAGAGTCAAGAGCTCCAGGCACCTTAGACGAGCACTCCTGCGACTCTAAAAGGAAAATCACCTACACCAAATCACCAACTTCTCTGTCTTCCAGCTAACCTTTACAGCCCCCCGGAGGAAACATAACGGTGACGAGCCCACTGCTCTGGGCCATTGCGGCCGGGGTAGGGATCAAGGGGCGAAAGCTCGATCCACGGGTGCAACTAATCTGGGTATTTTTTAAGTAAGGAGGAACACCTTGCTGGTGTGGCTGGCTCGACCCTGAACACAATGACACCCACACGGGCGCCTGACCATCGCACAATAAACCGGGCCTATCTAGTAGGCATTGAGCCCGTCACTTTGAGGCCCTTGCCAAACGCCCTTTAATGCTTCATACCACCATCATGATGAGAGTATCTATACTCACTGGTACCAATCGGTGCAGCAGCATCGTACCATGTATTGCTCTCTCGGGTACGAACTGCTCCTGCACCAATCGCCATGTCCTAACCACATCCTCCTTTGTCATGGAAGTGAAGCTGATGGCGCTAACTCGTCGTTCAGAAATCCAGGCATGTCCCTTGCATTCAAAATGTGATTCTGGTGCGGGCGGACGCAGGTTCTCTGATAACATTGTTCGCTTAACCGTGCCACTGAGCCGTCACAAGGCACGTAAAATTCATGTGAAATACTATGTAAAATTCCGAATAATTATATTGGCATGGAATCACACAATGTGCTTCATGCCGGCACACCTTCGAATTGTCTTGGCTGAAACTGACTGATTTTGTGCCGCACATATGCGAACTTATTCCCACTCCCGGAATAAGTAGCTTTACCTTCGAAAGGAGCACCTGAAGGAAGACGTACACCATGGATGCGTTGTGTTCAATGTCGTCGCATAATATGCAAAACTTCTGTGCTTCAATTCATCGCTTGACCGCCACGAAATTATAAAAGGGTGCGCAGTGCACGGCGGTACGTCTCAGTGGAAATCTTCGCCTGCATCCAGTGCCACGGAAGAATAGCTCCCCGCAGTCATCCTGTATCAGAACTTCGTTCTCGCCGACATTTTCTTTCATCGTTTTAAAATGTTTGCTTCATTATGTGGCGATAAGGTGATGTGCAAGCTTTGCTATCTGTTTACTCCAGACGTTCCTCCTGAGTCTCAACTATGCTTAGCAGTGTACAACGGCCAGTTGTTATTTGTTACCCTTCGCTTATATCCAATCTCTTCCTACATGTCTGGGTCATCTTCATCATCACCGAGGCAGAATTTCCAAAAACGCCCCTCTTCGCTCGGACAATTGCTGCACTCCTTCAGCACGCAGTCTCTGCTGCTTGAACTGCTTGAACTGCAAACCACATGGTCGATGTGATCATTGGTATTTAGTTCCGGTACGTGGAGCGCACCGATGATTAATTTCGGATTTTGGTGATGCGCACATACGCACGTTGAGTGTGCGCCGCTACTGTCAGCGAAGACACAGTTCCTTGGTCTTAATTTAGCAAACTTCGCTGAGCCAGTTAAAGATCGGTAGCATTCGCTCTGTCTTACGGAGGCTAGTATGCACCATCCTCTGAAAGAGCGGCGCCGCTTCTCTCTGATCCGTTAGTGCAGCTGTTTGGCTGACTTCGGTCGGTTTCCAGCTCGATCGGCGGCATTGAGTTGGATTTTGTTTGGAGGCAAATGGTGTAGTTGGTGCACAAGTCGCCGCCTTATCAATAACTTAATAGGCAACCTGCATAAATCTATATCCTGATCTTAGGTCCCTTTTCTGTGTTGTTACGTTTTACTTGTCTATACACTTATGATTAACCTTGGTCCATGCCCTCTTGGGTTTCTTTGTACAAAACGTTTCAGTGTGCAATTATATTCAAACCTAGTATTGTGACATGAAAACCGATCGTGACCCGATTTTGATATGCCCTAGCTCCATGACCTTAAGAGACGCGACATGACCGCCTCGGTGGCCCAGTCTGCTAATGTGCTTGTTTTGAGGGTGGGAGGACCTTGGCTTAAAATCCAAAGGTACAGCCAGGGGATGGGGAGTTGCGTCTGGTGCCCGGCTCCCTTAGCAACCAAAAATACACTAGATCAAGCAAAAAGAAGATATTTTCACCGCAGAACACCGAAGATTTTGGTGCGCGAAGCTCACCGGAAATAGTCTCTGTTCCATGCCATTTTTTGGTTGGCCCCTTAACAAAATCTTGGATGCGCCACTGTTTAAGTTTGCCATCGGGCGGATTTTTCTCGGCCGGGCTCCTACCCAAGAGATGGCAGTAATTGGGGTGTGTTCGCCGTGTCACGGGTCTAACGCTAACTGACCAGCTCCCACGGCATCGGGTTCATCCTGGTCCGAAAAATCAGGATGGCTCAGTCGTGCGCACGACGTGCTACGGCTTTCTAAGAGCAAACGATTTAACAACTATCCAACAAGGGTGCCGTGCCGAACAAGGATCCTCTACCGTGTATATAACGTGCGTGAATTACTAAGTGTGCTCTACAAAAACCCTGAGTAGGGGAGAAAGCAACATTAACCTCAAGCAAAAAATGTGTCACCTCCATATTGTTGACACAATGGGCGCTCGATATCCAGAAGGCATGTTACATTTCTAAGTGACATCTTGAATTGTTGGCAATTATCTCAAACATCTTCACGACCGGGTCATGTTGCCCTCTCTCAAGCTGCGCAGCGACAACAGGTTTTCCACTTCAGCGCGGCGGCGGTGGTGAGTCAGCGAGAACAGCCGATATCACCCACAGGTGGCAGGCTGGCCAAACACAACCACACACACACACACACGGTGAGTCAGCTAGTTATCACACAGGGCATGTGTTACTTGTGTCGCAATGTTTGTGGCGCTACGTGTGTCGCAAACGCTATCTGTTTTGACCGAGACGCCCCAGAGTTTCGCACGACACATGCGATAGCCACTAATTTACATGTGCGGATGGATTTTCCTTAACCCTATCCGGGCGGTAAATCGTCCGTTGATGAGTAGAAAAAGTTAAATCCTCCAACATGAAACAAATGGAACATCCAACGGTCAATCATTCGTAGGTGTTGGACGCTCATAGGCCATCAACCAACCGTAGGTTTTCGGTGACCGAACAACGGTTAGCTTTTAGTGATCGGACATCCGTAGATCTTAGGCGATCGGACATGCATCGGACATCGGACATCGGACACACAGTCGCATCGTGTCACAATACTCATGTATTTTTACTTGTTGTAGTAGTAATGTCGCGTCGTAGTTGTTGCAATCACAACTATGTCGTATTACAATAAAGTCGCGTCGCATTGCAGCATTTGCATTCACTTGCTACAGTAAACTCGGTCGTTGTTTTCGCTGTGACAGTACCGTCGCGTTTCAGTTTGGGAGCCGCAGTTTTGGTGTATGGCAATAATGTCGCGTCGCAGTATTTACATTCACAGTTGTGTTATGTCGCAGTAAAGCCGGTCGAAGTCTTTGCTGTTGCATACATGTCGCATCGCAGTCTTGTCATCGTAGAGCTGCCGTTCGTGATTATTGTAGCCGCAGTCATGTCGTGACGCCGCCTATATCGGGGCTGAAATACTCCTGAGACGAGAACTAGCAAGTTATTGAGGACTGTGATCGGACCCTAAGAACTGGAAGTGGCACTGGGTGAAGAAGTGTCCGTGAGAGCAATGTGTCAAAATCCGGTATTTTAGACGTCAAGGCAGATGCAAATATAATTTCGACTTGAAATAACTCCAAATACTGAGGTGCATTGTGGCGAAAATCTGAATTTGGGTCCATTTCGAGGTCGGGAATAAGTTGCCTTCCACTACCATTAATTATCACAAATCATTGTGAAGGTAAAAAAGCAAAGTCCTGTGACCTGATTAAACGAAATTAAACACAATACGCATGAGAGCCAGAGGACTGGACTGCCATACCTCCGAGGTTGGCAGGGATTTGAGGAATGAACACGGCTCATTGAGAGCTAATGAAAGTACCTGTGGGGTGGTTAATGTTGTGAGGAATACCAAGAGCCAGCCTGAGGGTAAGAATGTTTTTCCGAACAAAAAAGGTACACACAGAGGTGTAGCTTTGTATGCTTTTGGGAAGACACCTGTCCCCCAATGTTGACTTTGCCCCCCCCCCCCAATAATTTCACATTTTAACTTTGGACGCTACGTGGTATGCAAGTATATTGTTAGATGTCAGATTTCGAGCATTGTTTTCAAAGCACCCCACCCCAATGTGTAGGTGTTATATATATATATATATATATATATATATATATATATATATATATATATATATATATATATATATATATATATATATATATATATATATATACATATATATATATACTCGTATATATATGCATATATATCAAATACACTTATTGGGGCCCTTTTAACACAATGCTCGAAATATAACACGTTTCGGAGATGTGGATGAGGGAGGCCAACTAGGGAAATCGCCGGCTATTCAGATGCAACTCCGGGCCAAATCCTGGCTACGTCGCTGATCCCAAGATAGCCAAAGTTCCTCCGGATGTGTTAGCCCTGCCGCCGACCGATGGTTCTTGTTTACGCATGAAGTCTGGCTGCTCTGGCGCGTTGCTAAGTAGCCTAACAATTGATGCATACTCGTAGAAGCTTCGTGTCCCGCTTTTAAGTCATTCACAGTACAATCCCAGTCTCAAGTACTGAACCCTTGGACACATTTGTTAGCAAATCGTTGGTCATGTCGCAAGCACACCAGTGGCTTCCGCCGACATGAATTGGTCACGACAGAACGGAAAAGCCTGGTGTTTGTGACAAGTCCGGTCAGCTCATCAGCCGGCTCCAACGCGAATGGCGAGGTAGACGGACCGCCCGCCAGAAACCGTCGGCCTGCCGTCGGCACGGGGAGCTCCAGGAGGGACATTGTTCCAAACGAAGGGGTGTCGGGGTATGGAGAAGTGGAATGTGCTAAAAATATGTCTTGTCCCCACGACCAACAGAAAGACTCAACGGCGGGTCCAGCATTCCGCTAAGGGCGGCATCGGAGGATTTCTTGCACTCTGGACTTTTGTGAGACCGACTTCTCTCGCCGAGTTTTCAAAATTCAAAACCGACTTCTCTCGCTCTCTTCGCCCGGATTTTCAAAATCGTAGATAGGATCTAGAGTGACTATGTCACGATAAATCTATCGAATATTTAATACATGGCGGTCGGTTTTCCAAGTTGTCGGCCAAATGTTTGTGTGTCTGTCTGTCTCTCTGTCTATATGCGGTCCAAACAGGGGGATGGGTAGCCGCGTCAGATCGGGCGGCAAGACATTGTATTGTCTAGCCGCGCGACTACAAAAACGTCGCTTGCCCATGTCGGTTCGCGATCTGGGAACGTGCAGATCACTGTCTTGCCTGGTGGTCCTGTCACGTGTCTGAGATATCAGAGCAAATTCACAGGCTAGTGAGTGAAGCGTAGCGCGTGCCGTGCGCTCAAAATTGCTCGAAACCCCTAATTATATTTAGCATGGGGGCTGTTTTTTTTCGACGAAAAACGCGAACCGTCATATATTGGCGCCCGGCTCGGCTCACATCGCAGGGATGAGGGATGTGTAACACTACGTGAAAGCGCACGGTGTTGGCTACCCTTTGGGGCCAATATCGGCGTGATCGGGTCAACAAATTGCACGTGAGCGATACCGGTGCATTGGAAGAACGGGTTGCGCAGAAATCCTCTGTCAACTGGCTTAGCGTGTGAAACAGGGATTTTTACGTCCAAATATGCCCAATTTTTATGCACCGAAGCGGTTCGGTTTCAGCCGGCACAGCTCGCACAACAACGGACCGATCGACACCAAGCTGACACGACGGCGTAACCAAAAGAATCTCAAAGCAGGGCAGTGTGGAAACATTTTTCCTCACATGGCACGTGTAGAGAAAAGGCAGCCGTTTTCATCGTTTTTCACGATTGGGTCAGGTGCTGAAAAGCGGCTAAAAGCGACGATACACGGCTTCCTCCTTTACCCGGTTCTATGTACCGGCTACATGTTTCTCATTGACCATCGTCGCATGTCCTGTGTCAGTCATCAAACATCGGGATGAGAGTGGTACGTGATGTGACCCATAAAACAGGCTCTGTTTCACACGCCATCAACATCTCTGTCAGGTCCCATTTTATATTAAAAGTGGTAGCCATGCATAGCCCAAGCTGTTGGGATTCCCAAGATCCCTTTAGATTCGCCTCATCGAAAATACTTTTCGAACAATCAAGGCTGCCCTAAAACAAACATTGCAGGCATGAATTTCAACCTTCTCAGCCGGCTCGATCAGCGAGTATGCTGGAGCCAACTTCATCGGTCGAAAATCAAACGGTCGCACGTGCTGTCACGCCAGCCAAGGTGCAGTGGAAGGGATTTATAGGTGAATATAAGTTTTGATGTCTACAGGAAATATAACTGTTTTATAGGGAGTATGGAAATGAAGTTTGAAAAGGACAGGATAGGTGAGATCAAATTAGGCCTGGTCAGATCAGGTCAGGTCAAGTTAGGTTAACTTAGTTTAAACCCGATTGGGAGCGCAGTACCCATCACCGATTTTGGACACACCAACATGGTAGTGGAATTGGTGCGCACCTAGTTCTGAGGGGGAGGGGCAACCCAAAAAAATGTGATGAAATAGAGAAAGCCTTCGAAGCACGAAGCCGGCCGAAAATCTAATGTTTCGCGTGGTGAAAATCCTGAAATTTTTTTCACTTCATTTAGTGTATTTTTGTTTCGTAAAGGAGGGGAGGGGGGGGGGGGTCGGGCAACCACCCTTGGTTGCGCTTCTGTCCGTGAAATATTTTGTTGAGCGGGTATGTTCTGACAATTATTGTTTGTATTGCAGGTAGCACCGTAACACTAGAGGCATACTAGTGTTTGTTTTCATCTTGATGATTTTGGCTCTGGCTGAAATCACGCATTAAGCATTAACATGCGTATGGAGATCCTTGGCTTTCTAAAGTCATCCTATGTCATTGACCCAACATGTCCCGATATCCTTAGGCTTCAGATGTTTCTCCGATACATTTTCAGACCTTGCATACCAACTGGAGTTAATGTGCACATTGGAATTGAATTTAGCGTCAGCTTTTACCTACCTTCAGGACAAAATCTGCTTTTAGGAACGCTTCGGAAGTTTAAACCAATGGAGGACAGCTAGACGCGAAAATTATCGATGCTTCTGAACATTTATTTGATAAGATTTAAACCGATCCGAGAGTTCAACCAAAAGCTCGAAGCACCCAAGTTGGATTTCGATCGCGATATGTTTCGTCCAACATATTGGATTTTATTTAATGCCGTTTGTTATTCTCTGTTTTGAATAGCTGGGGGTTGCAGCAGCCCATCCTCATTCCTTCAGTAGGGAAGGTTGCAAAATGCCGCGCATGGGCGACAGCTGAATACAAGAACATGGAAAAAAACAATGTTTTATATTCATGACTTTAAAATCCGGCACGAAACGGGTGGGGGGTGGGGAGGACGAAGGAATGTGACAATTTCTTTCCGGGCCAAGAAGATTCCTGGACCTTCGGGCCGCAGAACCACAGCACCTTCGGCACAACCACCGGAAGGGAAGTGTGCCAAGAGGGATCAATAACTGAGAGAAGAAAGCCATTTTGGGAACTAATGCCGGAGAAGGCCCTAAAGTGGTGGAAGGTCCAGGATGTCGAAAAGGGCCCCTAAATCTTTTAAAGAGGGAACTACCAGAAATACCAGAAATGCAGAGGATGCACGGGAAGGCAGGATAACTTAAAACCGTTAAGTCCACGTCACAAATAAATCATCATAGATGAACTGAGACAACGAGCAAACTCCCGGGTTACTGCGATGCGAAATTACTGCTGTCAAATTGAGTTCCATAACCAATTGTATATAAAGCCTTTACTCTGTACTGTATGGCAGACACAGATACAGACAACGGGTTGTTCGTTTCTCATGGATGGTCAAACAATTTCCCGCACCGGGAATCGAACCCGGGCCTCACGACACAAGGTCGTGCATCCTAGCCACAGGACCATGCGGGACGATATGGTAGTGACCAAACCGCGAAAAACAAACAAGGGAGGACAGATCGTATCTCGCTGGCACATTTGGATATCCTACTGATTACTGAAACTTGTATAGGAGCTTAGGGGCGCATGGACCTCGTGGGTCATGCAGCAAAGCAAATAGATCACCAACTGTTTTACATTTTCAATTCAGAAAATACAATTATATATACAGTGATGCTGCTCCCAGCATGGACTAAAACTGAAAAAATAGAATCATGTAAGACTCCCCAAACATAGCTATAGGATATTCAAACTAATTATGCCAGCAGTCAGCTGGCACAGCTTTATTTGCATTACATCATATAGCCCATCCTGGAGACAAGCTGGTAATCAAAACCATGTATGGTACCAGCTAGGTAGGCACCATCACACATGTAACATAACATAACAACAAATAAAATGTAAAAGGTCTCAGTTGAGGACATGTGGCACCAGCATTGTGTGATGATTCACATGATGCAATTCTGAGGTAAGGTACCAGCAATATGGTTCCATTTGCATTGCCATCTTAAATTATCTGGTGATATTTTATAACTCCAACTGAATGATGAACTGAGTAAATTTGGACAGCATAAATCAGGATCTCCACTCAAGCCTTGTTTGCACACCTTGGGCTCAACCCATTTCCATTCCTGACCAGAATGCAAACATTCCTGCAGCACTTCATGCACATATTGGCCATCTCCTATGCATAGGCCAGACTGCAAAGCATGGCATACAGCTTGGTAAGGCATATGACATGCAAATGGTTGTGCAAAAAATGCGCACCAACCCCTGGAGGAAGAGGCACAAAAGGCTCGCCGACACCTCGAAATGCACACCACCATTTTTTTTTGCCCGGAGGCACTCCTCTAAGAGGAAAAGGAACTCTCTCCAGGAAGGTTGAGTTTACCTTAACCCCCCCTCCCCACCCAAAAAAAGAGAAAAAAGTATTGCCAGAGGTCCCTACAGGTGATTTTGCAGTGATGCACCTCAAGACAAGTGCCACATGCTGGAGTGTTTAACAAAAAATATATATTCTTGAGAGGTCAGGTGCCTCTTCAATGCTGGCTTTGGCACCTCAATAATTTCAACTTTCAACATAGGATCCTGTGGAGTGTGTCCCCAAATACACTTGGGCCTGCCCACTGCCTTCATGCATTGTGCTCCTGAACCCAATAATTTTCAGAAATCAACACACATGTCCCAATCACAATTTATGGATCCACATCTAATTGCTTGATCATAATAGAAGAGTGGGGGATGAGGGATGTCATCATAATCAACAGTGGGGGTGAGGGACTGCTTTCCCCCAAAACATTGTGAAAATACAAATTATGACTGCCATTTGTTTGTACCTCAGCTTGGCTGCAGATGAGGATGGACATTGACCACATGCCTGTTTTAATTCAGTATTTTCCTCCTTACTTTTGCACATAGACACTAGTATGCAATGTAATATATATGATAGTGCACCACACTGGTGTTGATTTCTGAATATTTTTGGCAGAGGGGTGGGGGTGGACAAAATACATAAAGGCAATAGAGAGGCAAAATGGATTGGGGGCACATTCCAGTGGGTACCATGTTAAAAGTTGACATTTATTGGGGGGGGGGGGGGGGTCTAGCCAACATTGAGATGGAACTTGCCCCCTGAAAGGTATATCAAACAACACCCATGGTGTACAATAATCTAGTGATCAAGCTCAACATGAATGAAGACCCATGACTATCAGGGACTGCATCTGGGGTCTGGAGGTGAGACTTTCAATATACAACGGGAGGGAGGGAACCCGATGTTATTGAAGAGGAAAGAGACTTAGGTGTGTTGGTTTGAAAAGACCCAAAAGCACTAATCAATTGTTTCTTGAAATTAATGAGCAGTAACCTCAAATTTTACCAATATGATTAAATGGGACGAGCTAGCCAAACATAACCTAATCTAAGCTAATCATATCTATCTAACCTGAACTAATATAAACAAATCTTGCAATTAAGAAATAGTAATCAATTCATTTCCCCAAAACATATCTTGAGTCATAAGTTGAATCACATCTTTCTATAAAAAGAGTCTAATCATGAGTCAATCATTAAAATCACAATGAGTCATTTGAGTGTTATGACTCAAATGCAAGCTATGAACAAATGATATAAAACATGTAACTTTGTGAGTAGTATGCCATGACACAAAGTAGAGAGTAAAAACACAGCATAATTATTCATGCTTAGCATTACAATTGTCACCTAGTCAGCTTCCAGTGAGTAAAGAATGAGGGGTACTGAAGTTATATATATGTATGTATGTATGCATGTATGTATGTGTATATTTATATATATATTTATATATATATACATATATATATATATATATATATATATATATATATATATATATATATATATATATATATATATATATATATATATATATATATATATATATATATATATATATATATATATATATATATATATATATATATATATATTAGTACTATTTTGACAAAATATATATATATGTGTGTGTGTGTGTGTTGTTTGTGTGTGTATGTTTGACAATATATATATGTGTGTGTGTGTGTGTGTGTGTGTGTGTGTGTGTGTGTGTGTGTGTGTGTGTGTGTGTGTGTGTGTGTGTGTGTGTGTGTGTGTGGACTGAATCATATGGCTGAATCATATGGCTCATGAGTCTGATACCACTGAGTCAGATATGAATCAATTCAAATTTCTGTCAGTCTGAGTCACAAGTTGAATCATACCTTGTGAGCTCTGAGTCTGAATTTAGTTCAATCAAATAATTTTGAACTGCTCTGAATCATGAGTCAAATCAGATCTCAGAATCTGAGTCACATGTGAGTCAACTAAAAAAATGAGTTGAGCACAAGTCTGTTTCGAAGACATTCCAGGGCATCCCTGGATCTCACATAATTATTAAGCCTTCTTTTGAGGACAATCTCTCAAGCTTAGAACTATTCCAACAATATGGTGTCGTCCCCAGCAAGGTTATTTCCTCAAATGGTTCCAAGGTCTGCCAGTATTTGTTTTCTTAACGAATTCCATGATCACAAAATTCATAAATCATTCTCAAAGCATAACAGCTTCATAAGCTGCAGTACAAATGCTGTTCTGGTCAGTCCGACACCACCAAGGTACAGACAGACAAGCCACAGCCCAGACAATCCCATTAAGGTACATAAATGTTTGGAGCATTCTCATGAAGTACCATTAATATTGTAGCACATTTTCTCTGTATCATGCCTATGACATCAATTGTATCAACTGCCATTGACTTAAAAGTAATCATTTGCAGAGAAAATGAATGGTCACATTATCTCAACAATGCCAAAAAGCATCACATTCAAACAAAGAATATAAAGAATCAAATTTTAACCTGATCTCCAAATTTACCAAAATTTATGCAAGCAAAAGCTGAGAAATATGATTATGGCACCATCCCAATCACATTCACAAACATGGTGTTCAGAAGCAGACTTGTGCCCAACTCGAGTTGAATCAAGAATTGACTCATGAATCAATCTTTTTTATGAGTCATAAGTTGCATCAATTCATTTCCCAAAAATATATCTTGAGTCTTGAGCTGAATCACATCTTTCTATAAAAAGAGTCAAATCATGAGTGAATCATTAAAATCACAATGAGTCATTTGAATCCTATGACTCAAATGCAAGTTATGAACAAATGATATAAAGCATGTAACTTTGTGAATAGTATGCCATGATACAAAGTAGGGAGTAAAAACACAGCATAATTATTCATGCTTAGCATTACAATTGTCAACTTGTCAGCTTCCAGTGAGTAAAGAATGAGAGGTGCTGAAGTTATATATATATATACCTCTATATCAAGGGCGTCGCCACCGGGGGGGGGGAACAATCGCCCCCCTGCCGTGAAACTGGGGGGTGGGGGACGCCGCCCCCATGAAATTTGAGGAGGCCCCTATCCGCAAATGCACAGCAAGAAAGGTGAGCAAGGAGGCCGATGGGACAGAAGATCATGCTGTAAATGAGGCCTCAAGACTAACGAGGCCCCAGGAAATGTAATCAGGTCTCTATAAGGGACGTAGAACAGAGATTGGGAGGAGGCCCCCAGGACGAAAAGGAGGCCCCATGACGAAAAGGAGGCCCCCCATGACGAAAAGGAGGCCACAAGACGTAGAACAGAGATTTGGAGGAGGCCTCCAGGATGAAAAGGAGGCCCCCCCACAGAACGAAAAGGAGGCCTCAGGACGAAAAGGAGGCCCCAAGACGTAGAACAGAGATTGGGAGAAGGCCTCCAGGACGAAAAAGGGGCCCCCAGGACGAAAAGGAGGCCCCCAGGACGAAAAGGATGCACCCAAGGACGAAAAGGAGGCCCCCAAGACGTAGAACAGAGATTTGGATGAGGTCCCCAGGACGAAAAGGAGGCCCCTAAGACGTAGAACAGAGATTGGGAGGAGGCCCCATGACGAAAAGGAGGCCCCCAGGACGAAAAGGAGGTCCCCAGGACGAAAAGGATGCCCTCAGGATGAAAAGGAGGCCCCTAAGACGTAGAACAGAGATTGGGAGGAGGCCCCCAGGACTAAAAGGAGGCCCTCCAGGACGAAAAGGAGGCCCCCAGAACGAATAGGATGCAGCCAAGGACGAAAAGGAGGCCCCCAAGACGTAGAACAGAGATTGGGAGGAGGCCCACAGGACGAAAAGGATGCCTCCAGGACGAAAAGGAGGCACCATAACGAAAAGGATGCACCCAAGGACCAAAAGGATGCCTCCAAGACGTACAACAGAGATTGGAATGAGGTCCCCAGGACGAAAAGGAGGCCCCCAGGACGACAAGGAGGCCCCCATGACGAAAAGGAGGCCCCTAAGACGTAGAACAGAGATTATGAGGTGACCCCAGGGCGAAAAGGAGGCCCCCAGGACGAAAAAGATGCCCCCAGGGTGCAAAGGAAGCCCCCCAAGACGTAGACCAGAGACTGGGAGGAGGCCCCCAGGACTAAAAGGAGGCCCCAGGACGAAAAGGGGGCCCCCAGCACGAAAAGGATGCACCCAAGGACGAAAAGGATGTAGCCCCTAAGACGTAGAACAGAGATTGGGAGGTAGCCCCCAGGACGAAAAGGAGGCCCCAGGACGAAAAGGAGGCCCCCAGCACGAAAAGGAGGCCCGCAGGACGGAAAGGATGCCACCGAGACGGGCAAGAAGCCACCCAGGTTAGACGAAAAGGCTTCCGATGGGTGGCAGGATATTCTTAATTTGGAAAGCGAGGCCCCCAAGACGGAAGAGGATGCCCCTGCAATATAAAATTAAGACATGATAGGGGAGATTTCTCCGGACGCAATAGGGGCCCCAAGACGGGTAAGAAGGTCTCCGCAGGAATGAGAGAAGGACACCGAGACCAGCCAAATGAGGACCATATTTTGGAAGAGGAGGACCCGAGAAGAGAAGATCTAGGACTAGGACGCAAAAGCACCCTGCTATGAGGATAATGAGGCTCCAAACACAGATAAGGAGGCCCCCATGACGTGAGAGGAGGCCCCTAATTTGAAAAAGGAGTCACCTAGGAGAGGGTAGGAGTCCCCAGAAATCAAGAGTGTCAAAAATGGTACGGAGGAAACCAGGAGGCCCCAACACCGGAAAGGAGGCCACATAATATGAGAGGAGGCCCTAAGACGGAAAAGGAAGCCATTGGATATGAGATGAGGTTTCGGAGACGCAAAAGCAGGCCCCAAACGGGTGAGGTTCCACCGAGATAGAAAAGGATGATCCAGAGACGTGGCAGGAGGCACCTAATTCGGAAGAGAACGACACAAGATTGGAAATGAGACCCCATGATGAACGAGGAGGCCCCTAAAATATGAGAGAAAGGCCATTGGATAAGAGAGATGGCTCCCAGGCGGAAAAGAAGGCTCGAAGACGGCTAAGATGGTCCCCGGGAAATAACAAGGCCACTAAGATAGGAAAGGTTGCCAGTAATTTGCCAGAGGAGGCGCCTGGGAGAGAAGAGGAGTCCACCAGGAGATAAGAGACCACCCCTAAGATGGGTAAAGATAGAATCCACACGCAGAGCAGGAGGCCCCCAAGACGTGAGAGGAGGACCCTAATTTGAAAAAGAAGGCCTCTAGAAGAGAAATGAGGCACCTGCCGGACTCGAGAGGAGTCCCTCAAGAAGGAGTAGGTCTCTAGGACCAAATGAGGCCCCGAAGACCGGAAAGAGTTCCCAGGAAATGAGAGGAGGCCCTTAAGATGGGAGTGGTAGCAGGTATGGAAGGAGGTGAGGTTTCCAAAATTGAAGATCCCTCAAGACGGGTAAGGCTCTGCCAGGATAAAGGAGGAGGCCCCTAATTTCGCAGAGAATGCCCCTCGAAGATCAGAGAAAGCCCCATGCCATGTTAAAGGGGCCCCAGAATGCAAGAGGAGGCCCTCCAAGACGGGAGAAGAGGACCATTGAATATGGAGGAGGGTAGGAAACACAAGGAGACGTCGAAAACCGGTAAAAAGTCTCTAGGAAATGAGACGAGACCCTTAAGACGCGACAGGAGGCCTATAATTTGCAAGAAGAAACCCCTAAGAAATAGTAAGAGTCTTGTCTGGGTACTTTAAATCACGATATGGGCCCCAAAAGATCCGGCCGGGGCCCCCGCAAATTACGCTGAGCCTGGGGTACCAAAAATTCACGCCCGGACCACGAAAATCATGCCAGGGGCAGGTCGTACCGTGCCGCAACAGTCTCATTGGGACGAAAACAAATGAAGCCGGAGCAACGAAAAACAATCCGGACATGGATAATCACTCTGTGGGCCCAACAATGACGCCAGAAGCCCCCAAAACGCATTGGACCCCAAAAAGTGTCGAGGCCGCTATAGCTCGCGCTAGGGATCCAAGAAAATGACGTCGGGCCCACAAGATCACATTGGACTCAAAGAAGTCGCGTCGCAGCACTTGAAAATCACACTGGAGGCCCAGAAGGTCGCGCCGGGCCCCAAAAGTTGCAGCTGGCCCAAAAATCAATCCTTAGCCGGAACAGTGTCTTAAAATTACTTTTTCAATACCTGTGAGGATGAAAAACAAAATCACTCTGAGATAGTGAAAGATGAAAAACGCTGAATAGATGCATCATGATGAAAACCCAGATTGCGCCATCATACTAATAAAATAAACACATGGCCAGAGTGGCAAACATAATCATACAAATTTGGACAAATTGTATGTTGCGTCCACTCTTCCTGAACCACATTTTTGGGGTTAGTACCTTCACATGCTTCTCATTTTGCTTCTTCCTTTCTTTATTGAGTTCATGAATGTAGCGCGGTGCTTGAAATGAAACAGGCAATTCCATTATTCGGTACTTCTTCACATTAATCTGGCCACACATGGCGGAAGGACATCTGTGCACCGCCCTATCAAAGACCTATATTGCATGTTATACTTGGACGTGTTTGTTTCAGCTGTGCATGCCGGGTGCTTGATGGCTGTGGTTTTCCTCAATGTGTATGATGGCAGACCGTGATGCGTGCAAAGGTACAAAGGTAAATGCGAAGTAATTGACTGTTCCGTCCCTTGGAGAAGATAAATGTCGCACATCTAGCACCTGCCACTTACACCTGCATGCACAATGTGCATGATGGCCTCACCCAAATGCTATGAGCTGCATGTGGGTGTATTTGATTGGTTGGTATTGTGTTACAGGTACCATCCACCTTGGCCACTGCCTCGCTGACCAGTCCTCATCATGCAGACCTGATCACGAAGCCTACATCCCTGGGTGGTGGTGCTGACCTATGCAATCCAGATAACTGTCATCATACCTGTGACCTGTCACGTCCTCAAATGCTGAACCAGTGCCCGCAGAACGACCGTATCACCAGTTCAATGTCGGTGTCTGACAGCACTTTCGAATCATCTGCCTGCATATTTCTACGTCTGCTTTTCGGCTGTAACTGGAGCGTAACTATGGCAATGTTACTAATACTGACACTGCTTTTGTTTTGCTTTTTGTGATGTGTGTATGTCCTTAGTCATTTAGTCTCAAGGGAGCATCATCTCTGGTGAAGGCCACGCCGCAACTCGATCAAACAGCTGGGCTTTGTAAATAAATAAGACAGCACACCATCAACATTTAATATAAAAGTGAAATGAGGCATCTGAACAGTCAGCACCGACGCCATCAACGGAAGCACTAACCAAGCCAATAACAACTTTAATTGTGCATGGCTGAACTTCGAATCGATATGATCGCGAGTGTGACTGGAAATGTGGATAGTTTCTACGAATACCAGTCAACAGCGAAACCAAAATCGTACTATCTCACGGAGATAATTATTTTGCATATCCCCAACGCGACTTGGATTCGTTGAACTGAATCAACAGCTTATCTTGTCTTTGTCCATCGTTCCACGTTCTTTCAACGCCAATGATGTAGTACACACTCGGAAGATAAAATATGAGTTTTATTGCATCAACAACCATAACCGTTCAAGTCTGAGTAATATAATCACTATAATCGCATCGTCTGTGTCCATGACCGCTGTCCTTGTCGGTCTCGTCTCGTCCATGGGGTCACTGTTGGGCTCGTCATTCATTTCCGGCTCGACAGCAGCTGGGCTGGGATCGTCTACATCACTGTCAGAGTCGAGAGGCAGAGTCAGTGGTTGCTGCTGGTGCAGTTGGCGTGGCATCGTCTCCAAACGTCCCCACAGCAGTGCTACATCCGATCGGGTCTGGACGGACATCTCGATCCCGTCTCTTCCGTCGCATTGTCTCTCTCTCACATGCCTTGCTAAAGTCCTTTATTTTTTTCCCCCACCCTGTGCACGTTTTGCGCATGTCGCTTAGCATTACTTTTTCTGATATTTCTAAGACATATATAGCATACGACAGCTTCATCAGATTTAATTTTCACCATGCCTGATACCCACGGATCCAAGCAGCAAGTCAATGACGTAAGAGCACAGGACAGGATGTAGGTGAAAAAACCAACCTCAGAAGGATGGCAGGAAGGTCTGATGTAGGTGATGGACGGACGATGCGGCCAGACCAAACCAGGATGGCAGGATCCCGGCACACAGGATTGAGGCAGCCGCGGCGTTACTGTCAAAGAACGGATACAGATTAGTGTGGGTCAGTGGTAGAGGTGCGACAATTTTTTTGCAGTTAATACCGCGGGCAAGGCGCCGGGATCTCTACTAGATCACGGCGTGATTGAGGCAGCGTCTAGTCGGGACAATGCGGGGACCACATCATTTTGAATGAAGTTATGTAAATGCAGGACCAACATCCTTAGGATATACGCTGCTTAAACCAATTATTACGGATATAATGGTTGTTTTCTGGAAGGAACATATTGATTCGAGACACCCAGCATGTGTTTAAACAAGGTTGATCTCGCTGACAAATATCTTGAACTTTTTGGATTTTGCTACAGACAAGTGTGATAAGACATATTGATTTAATCCTGATATGAAAATCAGTTTGAGCTATGGCGTTCAGATAGACAGTAGAGAGTTGGTGCTTGGTGGCATGAAGATTTCATGACAAGATGCTCTTAGTGAAGTACTGCAATGGTCAGTACTGGAACCACTATTGGTCACAATATTCGTAAATAGTATTGAAAAGGTATAAAAAGTGCCAAATTAAATTTAGCCTTGATAAGTGTCGAATAATGCATGTAGGTAGACATCATATCAGGAATCCATACTTGATGGGTAGCCGAGTAATAGCTGTGACTCAACAGAAGGACTTAGGTGTTATTGTGAACACAAAATTGTGTACATCATATTGTGTCCACAAATTATGGACAACATACAAAAGAAGCAATAACACAATTTCAGGGCACATTTTAAATAGTGGAGCTTGATCCCCTATAGCTATGGAAAACGTTGATAATATTTAGAGAGAGTGCAAACGAGGACTAGTAATTTGAGCAACCTAGCATATGAGACAAGATTAAAAAAGATATGAATGTGTGTACACTTAGATACATAAAATAAGGGGAGAAGGTCTCATCAAGGTATTTAAATTTATTCATGGTCAGCAACAGATCCATCTCTAGGATAATACAAATTATACAATTAGTTATTAGAGACCATCAATTCAAAATCAAAGTTAACCATATCAGGATAAAGACAAGACAGTCTTTCTTTACCAGCAGGGTAGTTAACATTGGAACCAGCTATCACGCACAGTTGGCATTGTCAGTATGCATAGCAGTCTATAAAAATAGCATAGACTGGTATTAAAACGAGAAAATAATTTCCTTTCATTATTTCATGGATAACTAATCGACAAATGTTGTGGACAACTAGCTCGTAGTGTCCACGAAGTGTAACCAAGATGGCCCCTGTCAGGGCCATAAGGAGCATTTTTATGTGGGGGGGGGGGGGGTGAGGCGGCAGGATGTGCGATGAGACTGAAATGTTTTCTACTGGGGGGGGGAGAGATCTGGGTGCTCAGACCATGAAAAGATGGCCGGTAATGCCTACCAGCTTCAAAGCTGGAGGGGGGAGCCTATTTTAAGAGAATTTCACTGGGGTGGAACATATGTGGTCCGCCACAAGTCTGAGGTTGGGGGACGCACTTGAGGCCCCAGCTGAACCCAACCTACCCCCATTTTCAATTTTCTCCACGGATTTAGGCCACTTTATTTTCGATCTACCAAAATTTGATATTTATTTTTATTTTGATATTTTATAATACATTTTTTTTTAAAACGGCTCCGGGGCTGACCGGAAGGGAGACGACTCGGGAGGACTGTCCGGGAGGGGGAGGCGAGGGCCCACTGAAAAGTATATGAATCGACACAATGCCGATCGGATGCCGAACAGCAAGCCGATCGGTGCGGTGGCAAGCACACATCTCTGCAGCTCTACTTCACACGGCCCCAGAGCGATAGAAGCCCTTTGCGAACTCCTGCTTCATGTACACTTCAGGCGTCAGGTTTCCCCAACGGCGTTCTTTCTTGTGCAGGAAGTGAGCGACGGCAGGTCTCGGGTCATAGCGGCCAACTCCTGTTCCATTCATTGACACAAGCATACGGCCGATAACTGTGTCCATCATAGTGTTGAGACGATGACTTGACTTTATCTGGTTATAGTGTGATACGGCTCGTTCAGTTCCCATGCTGTGAGGGGTGAGACACATGAATGCAGCCAGGAGTTTCTGGCAGACACCGGAGCTGGTAGCCACCATAGCTTGCAGCTTTGCCCCGTTCGACACACAGCCATCACGAGCGCCACACATGCGTCGCCAGTTGTCAGCCACAGCGACTGCGAATTCGGCCACAACTTCTTCTCCGAACAGCATCGACACCAGGCCTCGACCTTCCTTTATAAACTCCGTCACGGACTCGGCTGTGAGGAGCGTCATCAGCACTTTTACTTGTTCCTCTTGGTCAATGTTGAGTCGCTCACACAGGAAGTTTTTGGTTGCTGCCACGATCTCTGTGCGAACTGCTGCTATCGATCGGTTCGAGGTTGTCACGTACTTGTTTTTTACGTTCCGATGACCTTTGTCTTCCCCGTCGGTCTGGCTGGTCCCGGCTTCTCCCGCGGTAGACGCCAAGAGAGCCTCCTAGCCCTGTCCAAAATAACCAAAAGTTGTAGAAACTTAGCCTACACAATTTTGTCCCATTATTTGACCCCAGTGAAGTGGATTGGCACCAAAATCGACAAATTTTAATGTTTCCTAGGGGTGGACCAAAATGGCTGAAGTTTCGCTTTTGGTTATCCTGCCAAATATGCGATATATTTCGCTTCTCGAAGCTGTATCTCGGCAACTATCCATCGGATCGGATCGATTTTAGGCTTAAACGAAAGCGTACATTTGGTTTTACAGGGAACATACCACACGGAATAATTTTCCTCACGATGTGCTCAGCAGTGGATAGAAATGCTAAGAATTAAGTCAATTTTTAATGCTCCCTCTATGCAGTGACTAATCCCTGGACACCACTCGTGTATTTTTTGCCATAGGCACCTATGGTCATGATTAAGAACAAAATGTATCCACTTTCGGACACTGGCAGGTCCAGGGGGGGGGGGGGGCATTGTCACCAAACCGCCGAAATTTAGTATAAAAAATCCACGAAAATGCGATTTTCTCTAAATCTAATCACACTTTATTCGAAACTTGTATGCCTAAGCCACCTCACACATCGCAAGCAACCCAAATACGATGAATTTTTAAAGATCACATGTTTTACATTTGCCCCCTCCCCAAACGACTTCATTTGGCCCCTTCTGGATCCGCCAGTGCTTGCGGATGCAAGATAGTACATGTGCCCGTTGTCTGCGATGGGTCGCTGTGTCTCATCTTGCAGCCTGCTGCCACCCGAGATCCGCCGCTTCGGTTACTGAGGACTGAGGAGTCTTGTGACAGCAATTCGTGGCGCCGTTATCGCACGGCGGTTGGCGCTGTTGCGGTCTGCTCGGTGTCAGTGTTTGCGCTAACGCCGTCAGTGAACGTGTGATCGTGTGCGCGGCAGAGCGTTGGTGGTGATCATCAATACGCTGCAGCAGTCCTGCCGACATGGAAGAATCACAGCCTTCAGCCATGAAGACCAGGAGCGGAAAGCGCGCCCTCCAACCGCCTCCGGTGGGCTCAAGGAAGAATCCCAAGGTTGCAAGCTCTAAACCCGTAACGAGGCATGCGACAGACTATTATCTCGTAGGACAGCCGATACATTCGCTATCCGGTTCTAAGCTTCCAACCACGAGGCAAGCGCTGCAGTACTTTTTCCATCTGAAAGAAAAAAGTGGCTCGAGTGTCTCAAACTACGATCTGTTTAAGCTAGTCTCGGATAGTGTGGCAGCTTTCTGGCACATGGCTCGCATTAAAACCGTGTGGCCTCACCATGGTGTAAAAATGATGCAGACGCTCTGGGGCGAATGGAAAGAACTCAAGAAGCACAGGAACCGACCTGGTGACGCCGATGCCAGACGACAACGCTTTGTGGATTATCTTGACAAACTGTGGGATATTGGTGCGCTGGATGCCATAGAAGAGATCCGAATGAACAGGATACTAACTCAGCAGCAGAAAGATGAGGATATAAAATTATACCACGATCAGCGCGCGGAAAGGCTTGGGACCATGTCTGGACAGGACAAAATATTCCAGAACAAGGCAACTCAGCAGAAAATAAGGAGGGACAAAGAACATCAACGGGAAACAGTAGATGGCCAAGCAGGGCATGTGACATCTACCGCCAGCCCAGCGCCGTCAAGTGGCGACCAGACATCTTCTGACGAGGACTGGGAGCCAGGGCCCTCCCAAGGAGCGGCGGAGGAGGTCCGAATTTTAGCAGTGCCAAAGTGGATCATGGAGAATGAAAAACTGACTTCTGCTTTGGACCGTCTGAAGATATCTCACGGGGCAGCAACCGCGGTGATAACAGCATTCCTACAGGCATGTAAGCAGACGTGGGCGATTTCGCTGTTTCTCGGTCAACAGCACGACGGAAACGGATAGTGAACAGGTACAAGATTTATTCGGACATACTTCAACAGGTCAAGGAAAATCCTCCTCCACACGTGGCAGTGCACTGGGACGGCAAGCTCACCAAAGATAGATACGGTGATGCCTTGAAGCCCTGGCTGTCGTTGTGTCCGGCGCTCCCGATTTCACCGAAGGTAAGCTCCTTGGCGTGCAAACGCTGCAGGACACCACAGGCCAGGTCTAAGCAGAAAACACGTATAGTATGCTTGATCTTTGGGGACTTACGGGGAAAGTCAGAGCGCTTGTTTTTGACACGACAGCAAGCAACTCTGGATGGAAAAAGGGCGCTTCGAAACTGCTTGAGGACATGCTTGGGAAGAAGGTTATGTACTTGGCCTGCCGGCATCACGTCGCTGAACTTGTGGTCAGAGCAGCTTGGGAAAATTTGTTCGGAAAATCACACGGCCCTGACACAGCTGCATTTACCGATTTCAAGGAAGCATGGACACGACTTGATAAGTCACTGGAAAAAAATAATGACACTTAGAGATTTCAGATGACTGTCTGAATGAAAAGAAACAACTAGCCGCAAAGGAACTTCAGGCATTACTGACAGATAGCCAGGGGCGTCGATTTGTATCCTTTTGCGTGTGCCATGCCCCCCCCCCATGCTGATCTTGGCCCCCCAATGTTGATTTGGGCCCCCCAATAACCCATGCTATTTTTATGCTGATAAAAAGCTAAAGGAAAAAAAAGAAAAACACTGTGTTAGGTACATAGAAAACTTAGTTGATGTTAACCAGCACATTTTGTACTGAAAAAGAACAGATTTGGATTAGATAGTGGACTGAGTATCCAACTTTTGCTACACAATTCAAAATTATGTGCAAAAAAAACAAAATAGCTAGATTTCCCTCCACTGTGCAAGGAAAACTTACGACATAAAATGTTAAGATTCGCTGATGATGCATTTTAAACCAGATTGCCTTTTTTAATGTTAAGCCACAAAACAACAATTGGATTGTCATACTGATGTTTGTACACACCACCAATGGCAAAACCACACACATGAGCTTAAACAGGAAAAAATCCATTCTTAATTTCCAGTCATTGTCAAACTTGCATTGTCCAGTGAACAGCAATGACAATCATCCTTGAGATTGTGGATATGCAAACTATAATTATCTTCAGCAGCCCACCTATCACACCATCAGCTTGATATTTACCTAGGTACCTACCTAAATGCCCAATGACAATGCATGCATTCAATATTGATATGGGGAAAACGAGAGCCATGTGTGGGCAAATCTGCCAGCTTATGATACCATGACAGAGAATAGTCAGCAAGAAGCTGCATGGCCACTGCAATATAATTGGTATTCCTAAAAGAATAAAAAAGAAAGCTATGGCTCACATGACTTTTAAGCAAACCTTAGTCATCCTCGACCAATACTATACAAGAGAAATAGCCTTGACAAGCCCAATGTCTCGTACGCCGCAAAAACACCATTATTAAACGCCGCAAAATACCATTATTTTAAAAGGTACACCAAAGTCGCATTGAAACCATGATGACGTCACAGGTTTTTATTCGTATATTGCAGAAATTGGTAGCATCAGGCAAGTTTCAATTTAACTGCATGGGGGAGTGACTTTTTCAGGCGTACCGGACCACAGAGGTCATTTGCGCCACCTTTGAAGCGAGTACGTTACATGTCTGACTATAAAAGCGGGTGTTTGCGATCAAGGTGCAGGCATGTGGACGTTTACGTAAAGGGAATTTTACGTTATAGTTTGTGTGATATTTTAGGCGCTGAAGGCGGGGCTAGGATGGGGACATCCCCCTAATGTCTAGATGGCAGGGGCGTCGATTTGTATCCTTTTGTGGGGGCCAGGGCCCCACCAGTGTTGATCTTGCCCCCCCCCCCCAATGTTGATTTGGCCCCCCCAATAACATATGCTATTTCTATGCTCATAAAAAGTTGAAGAAAAAAGAAGAAAAACACCATGCTAGGTACATAGAAGATGTAGTTGAGGTTAACCAGCACATTTTGTAATTTAAAAAAACAGATTTGGGTTAGATAGTGGACTGACTCTCCACCTTTTGCTACAAAATTCAAAATGGTGTGCACAAAAACCAATTGTCATTGTCAAACTTGCATACAATCCAGTCCCGTGAACAACAATCAGTTATCATTGAGAGTGTGGATATACAAACTATAATTAACCTCAACAGCCCACTCATCACACTATCAGTTTGATATTTGCCTGGTACCTAGGCACCTAGGTACATGCTGCAGAAAGACTTAGAAGAGCTTGTGAAGTGGTCCAAAAATGGCACTTGAAATTACATTTTGATAAGTGCAAAATCATGCATGTATGCAGGGGCGTCGATTTGTATCCTTTTGTGGGGCCCCACCAATGTTAATCTTGCCCCCCCCCAATGTTGATTTGGGCTCCTCCCCCAATAACCTATGCTATTTTATGCTGATAAGAAAGCTAAAGGGAAAAAATGCAAACACCATGCTAAGTAGAAACATTGATGTTAACCAGCACATTTTGTACTGAATAGAAACAGATTTGGATTAGATAGTGGACTGACTCTCCACCTTTTGCTGAAAAATTTAAAATTGTGTGCAAAAACAAACAAAATAGCTGGAATTCCCTCCACTGTGGAAGTACAGCTTACATCTTTCTGGGTTCGTTGGTTGGTTATTTGGGTTTACTGGCGCATTGACTGCGTTGGTCATACAGCGCCCATACAACTTTTCTTGTTCCCACCTTAAAGCACAATAATACCCAAAAGCTTCCGAAAGAAAAATTACAACCATGTTCACAAAAATATAATTTTGTATTCAAAATCAGCATAGGTTAGGTTAGGCTCGGTTAGGTTTCTTTTTTAAGGTTGAGAATTTTCAGAAAATAAATTAAGTGAAATTTTAATTTAGTTTAATTTTTGTTCTCAAAAGATAGGTTAGGATAGGCTAGGTTAGGTTTTGTTGCATGAAAAAAAAATTATGTTTATGCGATGTTACCGAACTCAAAGCCTTTTTGGCATTATTTTGCTCACAACCTGAAAAGTAAGCACAAAAAATCAGTGGGTCCAATCATCTTAGTCACCTTCATAAACATGGTATTCTGCATATTTTTCTTTGTTTTAAAGGAAAAAAAGAACACCTTAGACTGCAAGGTTACCAAATAATTTGCAATTTTTTGGGGAAACGTTTTTGGAATTTTTTTAAAAAGTTTTCCAACTTGAAAAGCCTAAACTAACCTAACTTAACCGAACCTAACCCATTTGCTTGCTATATGGAGGCAAATGTGTGTAAAAACTTGTCTTGTTACCACCTTAAAGCACAATAATACTGATTTAGCTAGGTTAGGCTAGTTTAGTTGTGTACCTTGGAAAAATTGTTCAATCATTTTCAAAAATAAAATAAAATTGGAAATTTTCCTTCAAAAGCAGCTGACATTAGGTTCGGGTAAGTTGGGTTCGGTTGTTCAATTTAGAAAATTTTCCGAATATATATTGCTTAATTTTTTTTCTCATTTTTTTTCTCCAAAGCAGGGGCGTCGATTTGTATCGATAGACACTAGCGCGCATTAAATGTCACACAACGTGATGGGCGTTCCTCAGAACATCCAAAATCGTAACATGCAAAGAAAAATTCCAGTTACAGAAATTCCAGCGCCTGAAGTCTAAATTTGAGGTTACAGTGACAAATGTGACGGAGGTAAGACATCTGTGGTGCAATTGCGCGCAGTGGTTAATCCGGAGGCCAATCTCATGTGACGTCGTACTGATTGGTTTTTTGTACTTCGCACATTCTGACGTATGGCACCTTCTGATGTATCTACGGATTGGTGTGATTTTAGATAGTTAATAAATAGCTTGCTGATATTTAATTCCCAAAGGAAGAGTAATTGAAGAAGTTGGCAGGTAAGCTTGAAAAAGTCCAGTCCATGCTTTTTTCTGATTTGTGCTCAGGTTTTCCATGTTAATATCACATAACTACCACGTTTGTCTTCAAGAAGAGCTGTTTTTAGTTTACTTTTATTAATATTTTCATTCCACTGCTCTTAGTGCCCTTTCTGCCCAGGATTGGGGCACCTAGTGTTGCATTTCCGTCCAGGGGTTGGCACACCTTTTGGTAAATTTACAGCTTAAGGTAATTTCTGATTAATTTTTTCACATGCAATGTTTAGGAATGTGATGAACACGATGTTACTGCTCATTTTGGTAAATTTGTGTTTTAAGGTGTTTTATGAATTCGTGGAATGTATCATTTCAATGCAATGTTTATGAATGTGACTCAGATGATGGGACCACTCATTTTCTATACAAATGCCTACATTTCAGGTTGTAAGCAAAATAACACCAACAAAAAGCTTTGAATTAGGTGACATAGAGTAAAGTATTTTTTTAAACTAAAATAAATGCAACATAACCTAACCTAACCTAGCTTAACCTCCCCTTGGAGAAAAACCAAACCAAAACATCAAGTTGTAAAAATTTCAAGCAATGTATTTTTTTTACAATAAAAAAATGTAACCCAACTTAACCTAACCTGACATAAGCTGCTTTTAAAGAAAAAAGATATATTTCTTTCAAATTTTGGAACAATTTTTGCAAAAAATGTCGAACTTAAAACACTTAAACTAATATAACATCACCAAACATAGCCCATTTGTTTGCTTTATGGAGGCAAATGTGTAATAACTTGCCTTGTTACCACCTTAAAGCACAATAATTCTGGTTAGATTAGGTTGGGTTAGGTTTTTCATTTGTTAAATTTCAAGAAAATAAATTGCTAGATATTTTTCCAATCTTGTTTTTATAGTTGTTTTCTCCAAGGTCAGCTTAGGTTACATTAGGTTATGTTGAATTTTTAATGTATTTCTTTTAATTGCTATGTTACCTAACTCAAAGCCCATTTTTAATGTTATTTTGCTCACAACCTGGAAAGTAAGCATTTGCACAGAAACTGAGTAGTGCCATCAGCTTAGTGACATTCATAAACATTGCATTGGAAATTTAAATATAAAAATATTAATAAAACACATAAAAGCACACATTTAATGTCCTTTCCTCTGCAAATGCATGCCTTTCAATTGGGAGTAAAAAATAACGCCAAAAAAGGGTGTGGAGTAAGGAAATATAGCATACAAATAATGTTCAAGATGTATGATAACCATACCTAACATAGTTCAACTTCCCATACAAGAAATTAATTGTGTTTAATTTAAATTTTCGAGGCATTTTCACAAATATTTTCAACTTAAAAAACCTAACCTAAGCTAGCCTGAACCGTTTATTATTTTTTTGTAGAAAAATCAGTAACAAAAATTATTTACCAACAAATGATTTTTTTTTATAACTTACAACAAAAGCCTAACCTAACCTGACAAACCTCACCCCTTTGTATGCTTCATGGAGGTAAAATGTGTGTAAAACTTGTCTTGTGGTTACCTTAAACTGTGATAATACCTGGCTTTTTGGGTAATATTTCAGCTCATGGTACTCTCTGACTTCTTCTAATTTCTTTTTTAATGCAGTGTTTGTTAATGTGCTGAACATGATGTAACCGCTCATTTCCTCTGCAGATGCACACTTTTCATTTCTGAGGAAAAATAACGTGGAAAAGTGGGCTTGGATTTGAGTAATATAGGATGAAAAATAACGTTCAGATAAAAAAAAAGTAACATAACCTAACCTAACCTAGCCTAGACTTGCATGCAAGAAATGATTATTTTTATGCCAAATTCCCCCCCCCCATTTCTTTTTTCTCAGTCATTTTGAACTTAAAAAGTCTAACGTAACCTAATCTAGCCTGAACCGTTTTTGAAGATTTTTTTTTCATTTACTAACTTACAACAAAAGCCTAGCCTAACGCAATTAGACAAAACCTAGCTCCTTTGAATGATTCGTGGAGCAAAAATGGGTGTAAAACATGTCTTGTGGTTACTTTAGACTGCAATAATATCTCTTTTTGTGCTACCTGGTGTACGTGATGAACCTCCATCTGCATGCTGCATGAGAGCATTGCACTTATTGCTTCACAAAGAACAATAACATGTTGAAGGTACAATATTTTCAGGAATGGAATCCTGTGCTGATAACATTTTCTGAGTTATAAATTTGCAGATCAGATCTACATCATTTGTGTTAATAAATATGAGAAATTCATAGAAATGCATACCCCGGTTTGTGGACAAGAAGTTATTCTGATGATTTCTGATGTATTGGAAAATGACAAATTTTCATGATGGAAGCAGGCAAAGTTAAAGTACATATATCTCAATAAGTGGTCAGTTCACTAACAAGACAGCAAATTCACTCAAATAGCACTCAAAATGCCAGGCGGCCCACTCTTTTTGCAAGTTTAAAATCGATGACAGTGCTTTCTTGAATCATGTTTAAAGCACATGAAGGAAATGTATTGCTGACACTTGTTAGGAACTGATGTGTGTAACGTTAATTAACATTTATAATGTCTTGATGTTTGTACACAAAATATAGCTCACTATTGTAAATAGCATGGGAAGTATGATGCCATATATCATGGCTAATTTATGGTCAAACTGTTATGCAACAAATTCCCTGCATTGTTACTTAGTTATTTGGACTTTAGGGCACAGACCATGTTGATCACATAGCTCCCTGCATTGGTGTTAACTGATACATCAGCATGTTTGCAAATTCACTGATGAGTGAATCCATACCATTCTCACTGGGGTATAAAAGCTACATTATAACATTGTTTATACCGGGCGGCTGTGTCGGTGCATTGACGGCACGTTAAACTGTCGGTCAAAATTCTGCCGTTTAACTTGAATTAATGGATCGGGTGGTGGGGTCAGGGTTCACGCAACAAGCTCTGCTTAGCAATCGGACCCTGGTTCATAAAGCCACCCCAACAAGAACTCGGATGAAACTTATTTAAAAAAAAAAAAAAATGCATATAACAGAAACCCATCTCGATTGTCCTGCTTACTCAGGACACCATAGAAGTCAATGAAGCCAATGAAAACCATGGAAGTCAATGAAAATGTTACTTCATCCCCTGTATTGTTAATGGAAACAAGTCTCTTGAACCATATGTTATGTCCTTCACAGTGTTGCTCCATCCACCTCCAACTCCAACCCTGACCAAACTTCAGGAGCTCATCCATCTCCAAAGCAGTGTGTTGAAGAAGGTATGTATTGCAGCATAACTACTGTGACCGGAATTCCATGGTATCCATGTTGCCTTACAATCCATCCTTGCTGATCCATGTAGCAGATGTTTGACTTTCCTCAAACTGTCTGGATAACTGGGGAGTTGAAATCACATGTGTGATGAAACAGATGAACTATTCCTGGATTCTTATGTTGCATCATTGCATGGCACAGTGACATACCGAATGCGGAGGGGGAATTGTGTGAAGTTTCCTCACCCCCCCCCGTCCTGATAGGTTGTGGAGCCCCCAAGAGTCCGCCGAGCTTAGGAAAAAAATGCGCTATGCTCCCTAAGAATTTCACTCGGTCCACCGAAAATCGCACCGGGGCTCAGAAAAATCACATTCGGGGCCCCCAAACGTAGCGCAGGGGCCCCGATAATGACGCTGGGGCCTCAAAAGTTTGCACCTGGGCCCCTGAAAATCACGTTGGGGCCGCAAACAAGTCGTGCCGGGATTCAAGAAAATCACGACGGGGGCCACAAACGGTCGGGCCGGGGCCTCCTGAAAATCACGCCGAGACTGGGGTATTAAGAATTATCACCCGGGCCCCTGAAAATCATGCCAGAGGCCTGATAGGTCCCACCGGGGCTCTAAAAGTCTCGTTGAGATCACCCAACAAATGAAGCCGGGTGAATGAAAAACAGTCCGGACACGGAAAATCAATCTGGGATCTCAACAATAGCTCCAAAAGCCCACACAACTTGTTGGGCCCCCACAAACGTGTCGTAGCCACCGCAAGGGATCCCTAACAAGTGACGACGGGGCCCCAAAAATCGCACTTAGACAAAAACAAATTCACGCCGCTTCTCTTGAAAATCTCACTG